>KZ652126.1:105354-122569 GCA_001010745.2 Gerris buenoi
GGGGGGGGGGGGGGGGGGGGGCGCCAAAGTTGTGAGCAGCCCAGGGCGCCATTCATAAAGTCCGGGCCTGGCTATGTGCCACACTAATTGGCAGTGTATTTTTCATATTATCAATGCTTTTTGGAAGAATTCTCATTGAAACCATTATTGTGTAAAAGTTTGTCTCTGGAATTATTATTTTCTATTAAAGAAACTTATGTACCCCTTTTGAACTTACATTTTCTTAAGTCAAGAACACGAACAGTGATATTTTCCACATCTTATCTTGAAAGAACCTAGATTGTTTTGTGATTATTAGAAAGAAATATAAGATTTAAATAAAAAAATTAGATTTTTTTATTCTTCAATTTTTAGAGTAACTGAGAAACAATGTAAGGTGTCGGTTACTCATCATAGTTTGTTTTTTTACATCTTTCATTCATAAGAAAGATTTCATGTAACAACTCCTTCAAATTTCAGATAAGGCCTGAAGATGCCCAGGTTTTGGGCGAAATATAGTCTTTCAATAAAAAAAATTATTTATATAATTAAAAAATAATTGTGTTTTTTAATTATTAAGGATCCCTAAAGACCCAAAATTGAAGAAAGGAAAAAAAAATTAAAGAATTTTAGAAAAAATGTCGAACATTTTTTGTAAAATCAATTAGTGATAGAGGCTAGGTAATAGACCTGTAGAGTTTGATCAGTACTGTTGTCTGACAGGTATTAGGCATATAGTATGAACTAACGAAGTCAGTATAGTATGGCTCTAATATTTGATATTTTATTAATGATAGCTGTCTATTAACAATAAAAAACAACAACAAAATATTGATCCTAATGTTTGCTCCACCATATATTAGGTTATTTTAAATTAAAACTATTTTTAATCCAGTATACTTAAAATCCAAAGTATTTATTTATTTTATATAAATGTGTATGCATTTACAAAATGATTAGTAATATTTATTTGAGCTTGTAAAAAAAGCTTAGAATGTTTGTTCATCTACTCTAGGTTCAATTAATGGATCGAGTATAATGAAGAACAGAATTTAGTGAGAGGCTTTCTTTTTAAATATTTCTTAAGACAGATTTAAAATTTACACAGTCTCTTATCCTTGTATTCATTACCCTGAAGATCAGTTGTTATATTAGTTATATGTTATATTAGTTGTTGTTTTTGTGCCTCCAAAAAGTTCTAATATAATGAGCATTGTTTATTGTTTATTACAGGAGGTGAAAAGATGTCTGGTGGGGGTCGAAGTGGAGGAAGTAGAGGGAGTGGGAGGCCCGGGGCCTGGGAGGAGGCAGGTTCTGAGTTCTACCAGGAAAGCTACCCTGGAGCTGATTTTGATCTGGATCCTTTTAATAAGGACCCTAATTATTTTACCACTCTTCTACCAAGTAAACAGAACCGAGGTAATACTATTATCTTTAAATAACTCTGCATTTCAGGTCTTTATGAGCATTTGAAAATATTATATGTTATCACATATTATATTATTCTTACTTACCATTTTATTTCAGCCACTGTTAAACGACCAAAAGGAGACACTAAAGCAACTTTCAAGAGACGTAATTCTGGATATTACAGTACAATGGGGAATAATACAACAGTCCCAAATGAAATTCACTGTGCTATGATGCCTGACTTATCTCGTAAGATATTTTCTGATACTATTGTTTCTAAATAATATATTTATTTCTATTAGATCTAAGTTAATTTACTGATATATTTATTTTAACAAAAAATCTAGACATGTTTTACTGTACTTGAAAATAAAACCCCTTGTTAGATTACTTTTTTGTTTTTGCTAATGTATTTTTATAATTTATTATCATTATTTACAGAAAATTTGGCGACAGAGGAGAGTACATGGGAAGAAATAATGCTTATTAAATCTATGCCTGTTAATATGGCCCAGAAAAAAGAAATCAAAGCAAAATTATTGGTTAGTTTGCAATCCTTTTAATTATTATAATTATTTATTTATATTTTTTTATGGTTTACAGATTTATTTAATTTAGTGAATATCAGCTACCAAATTGATTAATTTATGGCTTTGATATTGTGTTGCAGAGTGCAGAAATATTTCGCCTTCAAGGATATAAGCAGTTCAAGTGGAGACGAAGAAAGATGTGGGAGAAGCTTAAAGCAAAGACTAAAGTATTTGGCAAGAAATTGGATTTGTGGAGGTCTTGCATAAGGACAGTCAGAGGTAACTTTGGTACAGGCGTTGCTACCTACTTTAGCTTCATCAAGTGGCTGATGCTTCTCAATTTCTTGCTAGCCCATATTTTATTTTTTTTTATCTTTATACCTACTTTAGTGTTTGAAAAAGAATACGAAGGAATTTGTTTTCCTCTGAATGAAACTGCGAGTGTGGCTTGTTGTAAAGAAAAATATTTTGATCAATGGACCAATGATACAACTGAGTGGGACTTGGCTGTGGGAAGCGGTTGGTTGGAACACACGGTTCTATTGTATGGGTATTATCCCAGCATCCTTATAGCTTATACGAAAAAGTATGATATGAGAATAGCTTACATCGGAGCTTGGGCAGCTTGCTTAATTTTAAGTTTGTTCTGGATAATTAGGAAAGGTTTTAGGAGACTTAAGTTAAGACTTGTCGAGAAACAAGGTGGATGTTATAAGTACTGCAACTTGGTGTTTTCTGGTTGGGATTTTTGCTTGTACAGTGAAAAAGGGAAAGATGGAAGACACAGAGCTATAAGGAGACAGATTGTTGATTGGTTCGATGAAGACGAGGATTATGAGAAGAGATGGGGCAGGTCTATAGGGAGGTTCTGTGCAAAGCTAGTTGCAGCAGGTGTAGTAGCGGCACAGGGTGCAATTCTCTGGTTTGCTTTTGATACTTCCTTCAAGTTTAAATGTGAAGGTGTTTGGGCTGTGCTTCTTGGCTATCTACCTTCAGGGACTGCAGCTTTAGCCCATGCTGTCATTCCTTCTCTTGTTAAGTGTCTAGCTCCATATTCTTGTCTAACTCGTTCTGCTGCTCCTAGATTAGCTACAATCGCTGCACTTCTTGGTGCATTTTACTATGTAGTTAATTGTAAACCTGATTTTGAGAAATGTTACGAACCTTGTCCTTCTTGCTGGGAGACTTTATTTGGACAACATGTGAGTCGTCTAATCGCTACAGAAATTGTTGTGCTCACAATGGTTACATTTCTCTTAGACCTCCCACGCTCTTTCTGTTCCCGTAAGTCTCCATTCTGCAATCAAGAATTTCAGCTTCCTCAACATATTTGTCATCTTCTCTATTTCCAAGTTCTTGTATTTCTCGCTTCATTTTATGCCCCTTTTCTTCCGTCAGTAGCTACACTTCTCTTTTTATTTTTATTTTACCTCAAGAAATTCTCTTGCCTCATTAATTCAACCCCTTCTGCAACTTTATATTGGGCATCTTGTTCCAAATCTCTCTATGTAATTCTGATGTTGATATGCTACTTTATCGCTTTAATACCTTGGGTTTATTCATTGATTAATGTTGTCCCATCCCAATCATGTGGTCCTTACTCAGGTTTTAACAGTATATATGTATTTTTGTCTATATTTTATGTTGGATTACCTCATTGGTTGCAGACTGGTTTCAGGTATTTGATGTCTCCGGTTGTTACTCTCCCAGTAATATTTCTCATATCGTTTGTTCTTTATTATTATTTTATTATAGCCAGGGCTAATCAGGATCTTGTCATAATGCTCAAAAAACAATTAATTCTCGAAGGTCATGACAAACAATTCCTTTTAAATAGACTGAGTGCTCTGATAAAGCAACACCAAGAGAGACATAAGCCCCGTTCCATTGATCCTCCTCCTCCCCCTCCACCTAATGTAGCTAATTCCTCTTAGCTTGAAGCTGGTAATTTTACATATTATTTCTGATTTATATTTGTCCTTTGAAATTTAAGTTGTCCTTTAAAATTTTTATCTCACCTCCTATTTATTTTCTTTACAATGTTTAATATTTTTTTATGATTTAGAAATAATAGTATTGTAATATGTATATGTCTTATAGTGTATGTAAAAATCTAAGTTAATTACACCAGCCAACTAATGTTCGCTTATACAGCCTGTAAATATTGTTCATTATTTTTATGTGGATTGAAATGAACCAATAGCCTTTTTATTATTAGTATACCTGCCAAGCAAATCTAAAAATGTTTAATTATGAATTATGAGTTTTCTTCTTCACAAGTGTACTTTATTACTTGAGTGACATCTTCCATAAGTTTCATCTTATGGAAATTTATCAAATAAATTACTAATCCTTTATGTATTTATTGAATACAGCAAATTTCCAAAATGTTGATTAAGTTATTAAGCCAAAGAATAGGTTTTTTATCTCCTTTTTTTTTTCTTTACAGGCCATTAGCAATAAGTTACAGTTATATGATAAATTACTTATTTATTTGTAAAATCTATAATGTTATGTGACTTTTTTTTTATAGAACTATGAATTATTTTCCTCCTCCTACCAAATTACGAGTGTATTATAATTTTCTAATTTAAATATAAAAAGAAAGTTTTCTGTAAATGTGTTTGTACTATAAATGTTAATATCACAATTATGCCAAGATCTGTTAAAATGAACCCTAGCATTAGATAATAGACCGAGAGCTGGCTACATGTAAAATGTTCTCATATGGTACATGGATAATTTTTATTACAAAATGAACCTTTGGTGCAGACGATCAAAAAAATACATGTCTGCCACTCCAAAGCGGGGGGGGTNAAAAAATATTAATTTAACAAAAAAACTTTATACTGCATTTTTTTCTTAAAATTTGATCCTCTATCGATTCCCGGGGTTATTTTGTGCAAAGGAATTTCCACCCCCCGAGAAGGGTGGCAACCCCCACACGCCCCCCTTAACCCCCCAGCTTCAGAGTGGCAGACATGCATTTTTTTGATCGTCTGCACCAAAGGTTCATTTTGTAATAAAAATTATCCATGTACCTTATGAGAACATTTTTCATGTAGCCAGCTCTCGGTCTATAAGGTCTGATGAAACATTGTATATTTTCCCGAGTGTAGAAACCTGCGTTTGGTGTCTTTCATATTATAGTGTTAGTTTTTTGATCTATGTAATGTGTTATTAAATAGATCATACTTTACTGATCCAGTTTATGATAACTTTTGAAAACTTTAACATAATTCATAAACTTTTATATATACTTTTTTATGGTAACTTTTTTTTATCTATTCGTTTTCTTTGATTTTTTATTATGTATTTTTTATATTTTTATAATTGATTAACGGAATATTGATTTTTTTTTTTAATTATTGCTTCTTGAATACAAGAGAATTATACTTTTATGTACCTTATACTAAGCTTTAATTAAATCAATATATTCATTATCATTAAACAAAAAATACATATTTTCAGTCATTTAAATTTTTATGCAAATTAATTCATTTAATAGTTGCTAATGTGTAGAATAATAGTTTTAAAAAAGTAGAAATTCACAGTTTTGATTTTTTTTTCACTGAAAATAAAAAAAAAAAAAAAAATTAATACTTACTTGCTCATATTAATATTTATTCTTGAATAATTATATAAATCTAATTTGTATGACTAAATTATTATCTCATCAGGTGGCAAAAATATGCACAAAATAAGTTTTGTACTTAGATTGAGTTAGCTATGATTGTATTAATAAAAGCAGTTGTCACCAAGTAGTGTTATTGCCGTTAAGATATACAAACAAATATTATAAGAAATTAGATTGGACCTACTCCTACTATGTTTTTTTTTACAATTAATGTGACATATTTTAAGTTTTAAAATCAATTTGTTATTAATTCATTGAGAGTGATTGCTCCTTCTATTTTAGCAAAGAAAACTTAATAGTTAAAAAAATGGGTCTATTGCAAAATTTCTTTTAATGTGTTTTATTAAACAAGTCCTGTTTTATCAAAGCCTTTTTTTTAAAAATAATAAAAAAAGCTGTCATTATCTACCTCTTGTGCACTCCCTCTTTAATCTTCTCATTAGGATTTGTCTATTACTATTTACATTTGTTCTTCTATTTAACAAATTAAAAAGTAGTTTTAGTTTTGTCATGTAACGTACTCATTAAATAATTCACTTGCCATTAAAATAAGCAGTTTAGACTATTTTGGAAGAAAGAGTTAAGGAATTGCTCTAACTCTTTGCTTGTGAGGCCTAATGGTAGATAAAAAATGCAATTTACAGTCATTCTTATATGCAAAATCAGGTGACGTAAAAAGCATATTGTCAACGACCCTGATTTTTAACCAGAGTAACTGAGTAATTTTTAATTATTCTTTATGTGTTTTTTTTTTTTTTTTTTTAAAAAAAAAAAAAGGTTGAAAATAATTTATTAGGAAAAATATTAATTTGCATAATTTTGAATTTTTTTAAAATATATCCTCAAAATATTATTAAAAACAACAAATAATGAAATTATTAATTTATTCTCACAACAAAAAAGTTTTATATGTAATATATTAGTTTTCAAGTATTAAAAAAAGAGATAACGTTTTTATCCCTTATTTTAAATATGAAATAAAATTTTACAAATAAATTTAATTTATTAGAGATTTTATTGTTAACAATTAGATTAGGCCTAGTTCTAGGTAAAAATTAAAAATGCATCTAATTTTAGGCCTAGAAATAATTGTATATCTGGTAGTTTGTTCATCTATTTCAGAGCCAAGTTTGGTTTGTTTAATTTTATATGTATATTTTGTTTTCAAAAAAGCTCTAAAAATAAAAATAGTAAGCCTAACTTAACCATAGAATTTCTAAATGTTAGCATTCTTTTACATTTTGCTACTGAGCAATAAATTTAGTTTGGACTATCCCAGTGTCTGAAGGTTATAGTTGCTACCCTGTATAAATACCTAAACATCTGATCCCCTAAATATCCCTGAGAGTTTAGAGTTTTACATTAATGATCTTAATGAGTAAGGTAGCTAATCCCTCCATTTTTATTTACCAAATGTTATCAATCAGGATGTAAAAAAAGGAAAAAATAGTCCTGTTCATGAGTTAACTTATCTCGCCACTGCTCCTAGTAACATATCTCGATAGTAGGTAGCAGAGAAGAAATGCCATTTTTTGAGAGTGCTCATTCTTTCAAAAAACTGTTTGTTCTGTAGTTGTTGTATGTAATTATTCAGTTGATCCATGCACTTCTAAACAAAGCTTTTTCAAAGTCAGCTAACGATGTCATAAATAATTTGGCATTCAACAAAGACACATATAAACTAAGACATGTATAAACTACTTCCATGAAAAGTTTGTATGCCAAAAGAAAATTTCCAGCTCACCCACCTTATTCAACCTAAACGTTTGCTCATTGAAATTGGACTTATGTATTGTTAATACGAATAATTATCCACATTATAATGGAAGATACTGAAAAATATTATTTTGTTTTATACTGCTTATAATTTGTGTTTTAAATAATTATTTTAACTGGAATAGTATTTTACAGCTATTTGAAGTAGTTCTAGACTTAACTGTCAAAATTTCTTATTATTTAAATGTTGATACACTTTTTGGCAAATTTAAAATTATCAAAATTATGAGATGGGATGTTACACCCTAAAATTCAGTTTTATACTGTTTAAGCTAAACCACTGATGAATGGCCTATGCTTTCAATAATAAAGTTATATACATAAGACTATTAGCAAATCCAAAATCTGAGTATAAACTGGTATGTGCTTGCTTAAATTAGCACTGATGTATATTTTGAATCTTAATTAATTTTAATTAAACATTTCCCATCAAGGCGTTTTTTCGTCTAATAAGCTTGTCAAAAATGATGTTATGATGTTGTTGTGTAAAAAATGATGTTATTGTAGTGAAAAGTATAATTAACTAATACAGTAGAACCTCGATTAGAAGTGTCTCAAGGGGAGAAGGGAAACAGTCGTGCTATTGAGGTGCTCTTTTTGTTGATGGTCTGTTATCAAGGTTATTTTGGCTATCAGTCGTGTTATAGAGGTTAATGGGCGGGGTTTTCAAGTGTAGACTTGTTCAAGGTCGACCCATATAGAGGGTGTATAGAGGTTGACTTGTCAAAACGACTTGTTATAGAGGTTTTGAGTTACACTGAGAATTGAAAAAAATCCGTGTTATTGAGGTTGTTTGGATAATAATAGTCGCGTTGAAGAGGTTAATTTAACATTATTTGTTGTTCTCAAGGGGATTTAAAAATAGGGTTCGTGTAAACGAGGTTCTACTGTAATGAGTTTTTAACGTCCCCTTTGAGCTTAATTATCTTTATTTCAGCTTAACTTGAAGTGTTTTTTCCATAACTTCTGTCTGCTTAAAGTTTACCTTTTTTGTGAGTGTAAGGAAAGGGTAATCAAATAAAAATGTGCCAAATTGTTGTTTTTGTTTTAGATTGTGAAGAAATTTGAGATTTATTTTGTGATTTTTATTTGACTTGTATTTGTAGTATAATTAAAATATAAATATGTTCAAATTGTAATAAACAGAGGTTGACATAATTTCATAAAGATGATTTTGTATAAAATTTTTTATTTAGCTTACTGTCCAAGCTCAGACATAACTAGGTTAGTGAGGTGAGGTATATGTACCGTACTATCAATAAATATTAGGTTTAGAAAATGGTCACTGGTTTCTTTATGTATTGGTTATATAGAGTCGTATTATTGACAAATGATATTTTTATTAGATACAGTTAAAGAAGTTTATACTGGCTCTGAAATGAAATTTAGTTTATTTTTTAATTATTTAGAGAGCCTGATATAAATTATCAGTATTATAATTATATTCTTTTGTTTATTCGAACTCATTTAAATTGTTAAAATAACTTTGCCTGTCTCTACTCAAAATGTTGCCCTATAAATGTTGGGAAGATGTTTTTCTTTTCCAAAAGATTACCAGTTTAATAATACATATTTTCACTTGATTTTATTTCAACAAAATTCTAGAGCAATCATTTAATACTTTCCCGATGCCTTTCTACAATTTTTTTTTTTATAAAGTTATCTGTTTAAAAATGTAAACTGCGATTACCTTTACTTATTCTATTACTTTTAGTTTATTAACTAAGTTTCAAGTTGAGCAGCATTCCCCTGTTATCCTTAAAATTGTTAACCATATGAGTAGCAAGTATTCACAGATATCCAAACTCTCAAAAATATAAATAAATAATAAGCCATTTATTGATCTTCATTCTGATTACATTAATAAAACTAATACTATATGTATTTACATGCTCAAATCAGCATAATGCTGTGGCATCTCAAAAATATAATCCAATATATTTTTTTTGTGTTATAAGAATGTGTAATCACAATCTATTAAATATGGCAGCAAAAAATAATATCCATCACAATTTCCATGTGAATTATACTGCCTACACATTTATATATTCATACTCGCGATCTCTGATATGATAACTTGCTCTCCTGATTGCTCAAAATGTCAAAAATCACATTTTTCTACAAACAACTTACTTTGATTGTTTTTGTGCAATGGCTTTTTTAAAATGTTATTTGACTTTTTTATAACATACACATTGTGTACAATAATAATCAAAATGTTTCTTTTATTTTTGTGGTATTTATGGTTGTGATCTGAGACTTATTTTTACCTTTTTTGTATAGTAAATGTTAAATGAATTCAGTCAAATATTTAAAAATTATTAAATTTATTGTCATGACTTCAAAATTAAGACAAAAAAAAACAAAAAAAAAAAACCTGATAGACAGATTTTTCTGTAAGGCAGCTACAGCTACGCCTGCCAATTTTGAAAATGGAAGTTTTTTTTTTTGAAATTTTTGATATTACTCTGTGTTTTTTTTTTTTTTTTTTTTTTAATGTTGTACATCTTATTGATATTATTCTGAGCTATTTAAGAATAACATATTGATTTTATGAATTTAATTATTGTTTGAATAAAATTTGTTACCACTTTAAAATAGATTTTAGTATTTATGAATACATATGATAAGAGCTACTGACAGAGTATTTCTATGAATCCTGTGGCGCACAAGGAGGACATTAAAATAAGTTTTATAGTCAGATTATCTAAAGTTGTGACTTTTGACACTCAGATTGTCCAACCTAAATGATAAAAAAAATAAAGCCACTAGGCCTGTAGGAGGGGTGGGGCCAGTGACATTTTTGTTTGCCTAGTTGGTCCGACCTTCTAGAATTCAAAATCCTGACTTCTCATTGGCTCCCCACGGATTTTCCCGCACAGTCAAAACTATATGCTGATAATCTGACTGTATATGTTATGCATATGTTCGGCAAACTACAGCTGCTAGTTTCATGTAGCGAACAAAGCCCAAAGCTACTTTAGTGTGGTTCTCAAGACCTTATCACTATAATGTCATAACCCAGTTACAGTATCATGAATGATGCAGTATCATTTTTATATAATTTTTTTTTATTAAAATTTCTCCTAAATTTTTATATAAATAATATTAAGTTAGTATATATCCATATTATTATATTGCACAGGTTGATTAAGGTTTAAGATAGTCCTAAAATTTTTATGTTGAAAAAGGAAGGCCTCTTATTGAAGAACTTGGTCACATCTGTGTTACGTACAAACTATAAAAAATATACGGTTGCAAAAGAAAGTGAAACCTTTACATTTTAAACATTCATACTCACAAATTATGAATTTGTTATTCAACTCTGTATTAAGTACAATTTTGGATATAAATTTATATTAAGACATAATACCCCCACCCCCCCCAAAAAAAAAAAAAATGTTGTGACTAATTTAGTAGCTCTATCAATAATTGTATATTGATTTATGTTTAACGTAAACTATGAGTTGTATGTATTATAGTTGTACTAAAAATATCATATTTATGTGTTGTGCATTGTTATGTATAAATCCTTTGTATAACATTATTAAAATTTATTGTGTATATAGTAAATGTATTCTATATTGTTATTGTTAGTTGAAGTTATTAACTTCTCAGTATATTTGTTCGTCATATTAAACCAATATCTAGTCTAATATGATATATATGTGAGTATATATATATATCCTTCATTTGATATTTTATGTGTTTTTTTTAGATGCTTTAAAATGTTTAAGATTTTTTTTTGTTTTTAATAAATATATTTATAATGATAAAGACTAAATAAAAGAAATAACATTTTCATAGCATTCCTTTTATCGTTCTTTTTATTTCCTTTATTTTGTTTTTCTTTTTAATCGATAATCATAAAATTATGATTGTGTTTGTGTTCTTAGATTCTTTTTATTTTCATATTTGTAGGTTGAGGAAAATAGTGTTACTTATACCCAGACCCCGATCTACAAATGGGGAGACTGGGCATTTGCCTGGGCGCCAGTTTTGGAGGGGTGCCTAAATCTTGTGAGAAGGGTAGAAAGGAAGGTAAAATCTAAATGTAAACTTTTTTACTCATTTATTTGGGACATCGGTAGCTACCCTCTCTCCTCAGTTAAACCCAGAAATTAGAGGAACCTAAAAGATCTGTGCCTAGGACGCAAGGTACCTTCTATCGAAGCCTGATTATATCTCTAAATTACTTTTATGTTTGTATTTATCTAGATTTCCTTAATCTAAAAATATATCCAATATTCTAGTAACTTTTTGCTCTAAGAAAATAATTTGTATTTATTTAAAATTACAATTTTTCTTTCAGTTATCAATTCTTAAGTATTTGGGTCCAAAAGAAATGAAAATATGCACTTATTCAATACTTTTACCCCTCCTTGGGTTTTTTAAACCCAAAAATAATTATATAATTGATTATTGCATCTGGTTATTACTATGTTAAAACTCGACCTTACACAGTCAACTTCTACCAAAATTCATTTTTGCATTTTGTTCTCGTGACTGTTCTATCGGTTAACATTTTTCATAATTCTATTTTGAAAATTACTGCACACTAATTGGCTAATATTTTAAGGTATATTTATTTTCAAATTCTAATTTTAAGTGTGTTTACTGATGATTTAATTAAATAGAATATGGTTTTAGATTGAGAAGGTTGCAATGAGGGATTAAAACATCACAAAGATGAACCTTATATTCTAATAGACTCAACTACCCAAGAAAAACATTTTCTCCTCTTTTAATGCAGATTTACTACGTTTAATGTACTGCTTAAATACTAGGTTTGCTCATTACTTTTAATTTTTACTGAAGCAAGCTTCTTTCATTCAACAAAATATGCATTTCTTCCGTCAAATGATGTTGCAGTACCATTCAGGAAAGAAGACGTGTGTAGACAGCACGGGGAACACACCTAGGTCTCTAGGTCAGATGACACCTAGATTGGGCAACCTATGTGAGGGTAAAAATAAAGTCACTAGGTCCGTGTTAAACAGTTATCCCGAGGGCCGCGCCCCTCCACTAGAGATTTTTATTTTTTCCTAGTTGGCTCAACCCATTGCCCGCCCAAATTTCGAGCTCTCATTGGCTCTCCCCCCAATTTGTCAAACTTTCCCTTGCTGTCAATGCACGTCTTCTTTCCTGAATGGTACTGTAACTTGAGTTAAAGTTGACAGGTTTAGTTTAAATTTGGTATACTAATGCCCAGGGTAATTTTGTCAGAGAGCGTTATCCGTGGAAGTATTCAATTCTTGTGAAAAAGTGCGCTTCAAATTTAAAATTGGAATTTTACGATGGAAATTATAAAAAAAAAATTCTAGCCCCCCTCCCATAAAAAAAAAAAAAAATCAATTTTTTTAGGTGGTTTCTAGGAGATGCCACCAATAAATCAGGGATTTGTACTTCTGACGACCTTGACAAAAATTATATTGACTGTAAGGTTTGTTGGTTTACATTCTTTACCATTTTAAAGTAGGGAATGAACCACCAAACCTCTAAGACAACATCATTTATTAAATTTTCACAACTCAAGCTAAAAATCTGTAAATAACTCGAGAGCACTAATTATTTATTATAAAAACTCAATATTAAATCAAAACTGGTAGTAGTAGTAATAAGTATTTTGACAAAAATCCGCTCTAAGAAATTGTTTCTATGAGCCACAATAAAAAAAAAAACTAGAGACATGTCATCCAAAACACACATGTAGAGATGGTCAGGTGGTAAACCGCGGACACCACCAATCCACTGTAATTTTTTTTTTTTTTTTTTCCTGATCCTTAAAGGGTAAAGAGAGAAAACAATGTTGTTACCAATATATTACGTTTGAATATTATGTAATATTGAATATTAAATGATGTAATATTGAAACATGCATGTAAAATTTCTGCAGAAGTTTTAGATTATTGGAGATTCTCTATGGAAACGGGTACGAAGGCGAAGCTGGGTGGCTCCCCCACTCATCATTCCATTCATCCTCTTTAACTATCATCGCATCATGATTAACTATTTTCTTAATATTCAACGAGAAAGCCATGCGATGCCTAGTACTTCATTAAATAGTTGTTCTCACCTGTTAGACTAGTCCAGGGGATTCTCTCCGTTGAAGTAAGATGGACTTCCATTAAAAATATAAGTCCTTTGCTTATTTAAGAGTTTCATTTTTACAAAACTTGTTAAATTGACAAAGTATTTGATTTAAAAATTGTTCGAAGTCTCTTGGATAGTAGGTATTTGATTGAATCAGTTAATGAAGTGTACAAATCAACAGAACTTGCTTTGAAAGTAGATATTATTTGGTAGAATCGATAGGCACGAGGTAACTATGGTATTTATATTATAATGTATGGAATGAAAAACAGGAATGCAGCTCTCATTGACCTCATGCATACATACCCTTGTACTAGATAATCAGCAGAAAAGCAATTCTTAGTCCATTATAATAATTATTTGTTTTGAAATAAGTAAAGTCAATACCTTGAAAAGAAATATATTTATAATCTTTACATTTTAACAATGGTTAAATACAATTTTTTTAATATATTATAATATACAAGGAAAGAAAAAAATAGGAAAATATATACACTATTCCGAGTTAAGGCAGTAAAAAGAAAAAAAACAAAAAACAATCTATTCCAAGATAAACAACATGCTATTAAATCAATGGAAGACACTTTTATTTTTAAGGCAACTGTCCTTTTTTTGACGTTATTAGTTACATAAAAATTATCTGATTATATGTAGTAATTGCACTTATTTATTTAATAATTATATAATAATTTNTGTATTTTATTTTTGGGTAAGGGAGGAACAGCCTTAGAAAATAGATAATATGTGTATGATCAGGTATCATTTTGGTTCGGAACAACAAACTAATATTTTTTTTTTTTTTATAAATCTTATTATTTTGGGCTTTGTATTTTATTTTTGGGTAAGGGAGGAACAGCCTTAGAAAATAGATAATATGTGTATGATCAGGTATCATTTTGGTTCGGAACAACAAACTAATATTCTTTAGTATAAACTTTTGAAGTTTGCATTCTTTATGCTCATAACATATTATAATTTATTTTTTCTTAAAAAATTCTATGCTTTAAAATGTATATTTGAAAACGTGGATGGATGCATTTATAAGCCTGATAATTTGAAATAATTAATTAATAAATTAAAATAATGTTTGTGCTTTTATTTGACGGAACTGACTTCTATAGGAATTACAGAAAGCTTTAACAAACTTTTTGGCGTTTTGTAGTATTTTATTTTTTTCAACAGTACATTGGCACTCCATTGATACTGATTTTTTTAAAACCAGGTTTAACCATGTTAGATGCGAGGGATAAAACCAGAGGATCCCAAAATATGCACTGGGAACCCCTGTAAGTCATTCAAGATTATTTTTTTAACCTTATTTATTTAAATGTCATATAAACTCAAAATAAATAAGGGTTATAGGTAATAATTAATTTGTTAAATGTGAGCATAAAATGTACTTAAAAAATCGGTCTGAGACACCTCAGACAAACTTTCTCATATACGAGTTTATAATTATTACTTAGTCCAGTGTCCATTTATTAGTTTTTGTATGTAAATTTAATTATTATTAAACATTTCATCAAAATTTATCATAAGAATAACTTCTCCTGGGCGAGGGATCTAACCCAGGTTCTCTCTGTTTGCGTTTTAAGCTATTTTCTCAGGAACTAGATTTTTCCAAGGAATATGGCTTATATCGTTAGATTATTATTTAAATTGAATTTTATATTTTAGAATTTTTTAATTAAAATCGTCGGAACCGTTTTCGAGAAATCATTTTTTTGTCACGTTTTTTCAGAGTTTTTGTAGGGTAGCGCCCCCAAATTTGGAGCTAAAATTCATTTTGCAAATTTCACCTCAGGGTATGATTTTTCTAAACATTTATGCCAAATTTCGCAAATAGTTTAGGCTCCAGGTGTCTGCACAGACGACAGACATGACATTTTTTTAAAACCACTTTTTTGGACTCAGGGGACCTCAAAATGTGTAAATCCATCAAAATCTTAAAATCAAATTTTCGCACCATCACAATACTTTTTACCTTTATATGAGAAAATAAAAAGGAAAAATGATTATGAAGATAGAATTAGAGAGAAACAAATCTGCGGGCATTCTCAAGAAAACAAATAGTTATCTTTTAGTTATGGAATTATTAGAAGTCAGTGCTTAAAGATCTGAAATTCCTAAATTTGGTTAGTTAACATTTTTCTTTTAATTCAAACATTTATTATTTTATCATATAGTTGAATTTATTTATAAGGTATTTATTATTTTTTTTTAATTATTTGGTTGAATTAAAACTGATTAGTTTGTTTGTTGGATAAAAACAGGCTATGACTGGATATATTATTTTATGGCAACATATTTAAAATATGTTTAGAATTATTATTTCATTTTTTCTGCAGAGTATACAAAAAATTGATTATTTAAACAATTAACACCTACAACTAGTTTAACAAAGACTAAACAAAAATGTTATAGCAAAAATATTTTATCGTTTATAATCACCCATGCGTTATATAATATTAATCATTAAAATAAAAGGTTGTTTCAGTTATTCTTTTATTAAATCTGGTGTGTGTGAATTTATAGTAGAAATCATTGTTTATTGTGAATACATTATAGGCCGTAAACATATTAAGTTTATTAATTCTAACTTCAATTTACTTAATAATTAGTCTTTATTATAAATTTCCTATTGCTGTTTACTCATTTTCTTTTGAACTATTTTTCTTTGTTTTAATTTTATTTATTATTTCAAATGTTTGATTTCCAAAAAATGTACAATTTTTTTCTACCTTCAGTTTTTTTTTTTTTTTTTTTTTTTTTTTTTTTTTTTTTTTTTTACAACAATTTTTCCCTTATTATGTTGCAAACAATCTTTAAAAAATTTCACTTCAATTGCTAAGAACAAAGAATCGGCAAAATTACTTTTTAATATATTGCAATAATTGGTTTCCCTTTATAATAAGAGTTGGTATAAGAACGGAGATACTTAGAACTACCAATAATGATTTTGTAAAAGTACGTTTTAAGTGTGGGCTGTATTTACAGTAAATTAAACATTGATATTTCACAAATGTAGAGAAACCTCTTTCACAATGACATTCTTAATGGTCCAGGACTTTTCAAAGAACGTCAGTAGTTGAAAGTTAATATAGGACAATCTTTTTTTATTTTAAATTGTCAACCACTACATAAATTATGTTTCAGTGATAATTTGTTTAATGATTAGGATTTTTTTTTTTTTTTTTAAATTCTGGTCACTTATAAATTAAAAGGATGCAGGCTTGTAGCTAACCATAAAATTTAGGGTGAAGAGCAAACCATTTATGGTTGCCCATAAGTTACACTTTTAATAAAGATTGAAGAAGGATTTGTGGTTAAAAGATGGTATAAAAAATTGCCAGAAAATTGGTATAGCAACGACCCTGAAAATGTATGAAGTTGAAATTGAATTTCTTTTCTTAACAACTAATGAAGTGAAAATCTTTTAAGCGAATAATATATTTTACACCGAATATAGTTTTTCATGGTAATTTACTTTGATTGGTTAACCCACTTCAATTGGGGTTTAATTTCAAAAATTCATTTTTACTAATTTAATAGGTTACCATGTAAAAAAAAACCTATTTCAGTATAATTGACAGTTCATCCATGTTTTGAAATTTAGAATCACTTACAGCTGTAATTAGACATATTTTACAACAAAAAAGAAGACATATTAAAGAAATAAATTAATCAAAATTATACTTATACACATTTTAATCTTCATTATACCAACTAAGACATCTAAATTAATCAAAAATTAAATAAGTTTTTTTTTTTTTTATTATTATTATTTATT
>KZ652126.1:157292-169845 GCA_001010745.2 Gerris buenoi
GCCGCTATTTTCCAAGATGGCGGCTTGAGCACAACTTTTTTTTCGGGGACTTTATAGGATTTCAATCAGGATGCCCCAGAGATAATTTGTACAAAGTCTCTTGCTTGTATGACACATTTTTTTTCAAAAATCTAAAATTACTGGTCTATATTTTCAATTATTAGAAATAATATTATATTATTCTGTGGATAATATTTTTCTTTTTATTGAAAACAATCCTGGTTATGTTGATAGAATATAGTCATTCTAAAGCTTATAATAAAAAAAATAACTCAGCTATTGTGTTTTTTTTATTTGACCTGTCCTTTATCTTAACCCTTTTGTAAAAAAAATAATTAAGGGTCAAGTTAACTTTAATTGGGGAAAAAAACTTTCTTTTTTTATAGGATTTCAATCAGGATGCCCCAGAGATAATTTGTACTAAGTCTCTCGCTTGTATGACGCATTTTTGTGAACAGTCCTTTTTTGCTTAAAATGACTGGACTAATATGTTATTTAGCTTAAGAACTATTATTTCTTTAAATGCTTAAAAAAAGAAATACCTACACAATTTAATAATTTAAACAATATGTTTAAAGAACGTAGTATAAAGTAACATGGTTCATAAAAGCGAACTTGAGCTTGACACCGGTAAAATATTTATCGTAATGCTAAAAGTTATTATTCTTATATGATTAGATCTATGTAATGAGGCTTTTACTAAGAATAAAATCATGCGACATGATTTCACCTAAAATGATTAATCAAATAGTCCCTGGATTTTACAGTTCTTTAAATTTAATAGCAATAAATTAGCCTGATGCGTGGACTCCGCAGATACTTCATATGTCCGAAATCGTTGACTTCTGCACAAAAATGCATAGAACTATTTTTGTTTCAAATTTCATTAGATTAATTTTAATGTTTTAGGTAGTATTCATACTACGGAAAGTTTAAATTTTAATTTAAATCAAATTATAATTATTATTAACAATGGGAGACAGACAGAGAAAAATAGATTCCAGCGCCGGGACTTGAACCAAGAGCCTCTGTATTGGTAGAGCGCAGTACTGGAAATATAGATGCCCGTGGTTCAAGTCCCGGCGCTGTAGTCTATTTTTCTCTGTCTGTCTCCCATTGTTAATAATAATAATAATTTGATTTAAACTTTCCGTAGTATGAATACTACCTAAAACTTAAAAATGAAATTTCTAATTGATTGTACAAGGTACAGGTACTAATGGGGTACTTTATAATTAAAAATGATAATNTTTTTCTCTGTCTGTCTCCCATTGTTAATAATAATTATAATTTGATTTAAACTTTCCGTAGTATGAATACTACCTAAAACTTAAAAATGAAATTTCTAATTGATTGTACAAGGTACAGGTACTAATGGGGTACTTTATAATTAAAAGAGATAATTCTCGGTCTAGTTATACTGTCGTAAATATTGACTGCAAGACTTGTGGAAAATTGAAAGCTTATTTCGGGACTTGGTATCGGTGACAGAGAAAATTATTCTTTATAGGAGAAAATTATACTGGAAAAATAGATTAATTTTGTATTAACAAAGTTTGCGCTAGACCAAATATTTTTCGATATTTTCATGAAAAACTATTGAAACATACCATTTTACCCCCTTTTTACCTCTCTCCCAGACTAACTCGACGCTATGGGTCATGAAACTTTTTATAACTTTCTACATGTAGTGTGTGTTAAGGAGGTGTAGTTGGCGCAATTTGGCGCGGGGTAGAAGTTATTTTTTTGGATTTTGGGTTTCAGCCTAATTTTTCTGGACTTTATAAAGGGGCATTAGTGAAGGCTAGGTTTTCTGAAGAAGTCAGCAACCGCAGCGGTGAAACGGTATACTAATTGTATGAAGTAGGAGTAGGGACTGCGGATTTCGACGTACTAATTCGTCTATATCACGTACTACGTAACTGATCGAGTATGACTTCAACCTTGCTTCCCACCCCGCCTTAAGGAAAACATCTTAATTTGCAATAGTGGACTTGCAAATTAGTCAATTGTTCGTTTTGATAATTAAACCATTGAAAAACATTTGATAAACAGTATCTAATTGCCCTTATCTTTTGAAGTTATAAATTTAAATAGGTCCCCAAAGACTAAGGACCAGAACACAATCACTCTAAATTAACTATTTATTAGCTAAATAAACCTTTAGGCAAAGGGAAATCTTCTTTACATTTGAAATGTAAATGGACCTCCATCTAAACCTTTCTTGAATGGACTACTTGTTAAGACACAGCTTGAATTCAAACCCTCGCTAAAATATACACTGACGCTTACTTTTGCCACAGAGTGGACTTTTTATTATATCAATTAAGAAAAGAATTTAAATTTAATTGAGCAAACAACTAATGTAATGTAATCATACAGAATTTAAGAACTTTTTTAAATTTACAAGCTTTTCTCTATCTTCTTAATACTTTTTGTTATATTATGATACACATCAAGTAGATACTTATGTTGATGTTAATCCCTAATCCTGAAATAACAGAATGTTGTGTTAGTCCAGGAGATAGCAGGCAAAAAATGCCTGACAATAAACAAGCTAGAATTTTATGTTTAAGTAAATCCTTTGGTGCCTTTAAAGAATATGTGGTCGGCTAAGTTTGTCTGAGAGGTCACCTATGTGACAAACTACCATCAACTTGATTGTTGGTCTAAAACAACTAAGTTCGTAATCAGGATCATGAAAATCACACGGTCCACCAAAAAGGGCGGGACATTGCCGCTTTCCACCGGTTTGTTTTTTCAAATGCCTATTATTGCCAAGCTATGTCCCGCACACAAACTTAGCCGACAAATACCGATATTCGATATCGGACCGATTAAGGCTGATATTCTTAAAAGTCACCAAGAGCTTGAGTGTGACATAGTACTAACCGTGTAGATAGAGTGAGGGTGATATTATATTCGTCCGAGAAGAGGAAAGCCTGTAAGGCGGAACAGTGAGTAGGTATATTAAAATGTCAGCGAGAAAAGAAAGTAGTAAGAGGGGCTTCCCCCTCTACATCTCAGCCACAATCCTACTTCCCATCTTATATTCCATTACTATACTATTTCCCTTCTTATACCACGTCGGCCGAGTCGGCTACCACGTCTTTTGGGGGGTTGGCGAGCGAAGCGAGTAGGGGAATAATATTAACTCTGCCTTTTTTAACTTTTAATATTAACTAGGGGGCAAAGCCCCCTAGTTAATATTAAAACAACTGTACTATTAATTATAACACGATGATTTAACTTTTTATAGAATTATATCTCACTTTTTTTTACTTATAAAAATATAATTTTGCAAGAGTCAAAATTTTTCTTTTATATAAAAAGAAGTTATACAAATTGAACTGAAACTGGATAAAAAAGGTTAAAGTGTTGAGATTAATGAATGAAGGTTTAGTGAGTTCAAATTCTGTACAATTAGGGGGCTGTAACAAGCAAGGATGTTTTCTTGAATAGGGTAGATCTTTCCACCTTTGATATATAAATACTAAAAAAGTAAAAGAAAGGAAAACAACTTACAAAGTATTTCTATAAGATATAAAAAAGGCAGATTTTTTATTCATTCACTTTCTATAATTTCTTTTAGACTTTGCAACCATACTTTTGCTAAATCTCTTGTTGATTTAGTATTATAATGTAACCAATGTTACAACCTTAAAGCTATTCAAATCTCAAATTCGTTACTTGAAATGATTTAAGTTAGTAGAAGAATTTAATAATTTTTAGGGTCGTAGATAAAATCAAGGACCCTCATAATTAGCATTTGTCAGTCTGTCCGTTACAAACACACTTGATCCGTGAAAGTATCCAATTAAAAATTTGAAACTTTGCAGTTTGTTATGAATAATAACAAACACTGTAAAAGGAAAGCCCATAAAATACATCTCTCAAAAACAAGAGCTTGAAGTATAAAGGATGATTTTTTAAAACGTAAATGCGTCATGTTGGGTGCACAAATATAGGTGTATGTATGTACTTGTAAATCTTTCTAAAAAGTGGCTGCAGTCTTGAAACGGCAGGACCGATAATGCTGTTTATGGTTATGCACTAGTTCTATTTGTTAACTGTAAGTTTTCGGAAGCAGTGTGAATCCCCACACGATCGGGCGCATCTTATCTAAGATATTAAGTACAAAAACATGCGATTCCTTTAACTTTACCATGGAAATGATTTCTTTACAAGATAAAAAAACAAACAGTAAATAGAACATGATCGGGCGCAACTCATCTGACATATGATAGATTATCACACCAAAAAAGCTTTGCATTTGAAAATTAGAGACTATAACCCAAGTGATAATACTTATACAAGTAAAGTAACAAACATGTGTTACGATAGATTCGTAAAGATTAATTTAATAAACATTTTAAAAAATATAGATTAACATCATTTCAGAGCAGTCTAAGAGCACACTTAACATTAAATAATAATAATATATCTCCCATG
Source organism: Gerris buenoi (assembly GCA_001010745.2). Classification (NCBI taxonomy): domain Eukaryota; kingdom Metazoa; phylum Arthropoda; class Insecta; order Hemiptera; family Gerridae; genus Gerris; species Gerris buenoi. The sequence continues at coordinate 161,745 of KZ652126.1, forward strand.
AAACACAGAACCTAAGCAGACGGAATCGTAGTCTCCTCATATCACAGAATAATTGCGCCCAATGGAGGGTTAAGTTGCCTACGCCTACAGACCCTTTGTGTTTACTAAAAGCACACACTTGGCAAATTTATTTATTTATTTAACCTGTTATCGCGTTCGTTATTTACATTGTAATAACCTTCTATTGTTGAAAACATTTATTAGGTTTGTTCCAACCACACTTCAAACTAGTTTCAAACTGTACGACGCATGTGCATTAGCAAAAATTGTTCAAGTGTAGTCCGATGCGCGTGCGTCAGACAGTTTCAAACCAGTTTGAAGTGTAGTTGGAACAAACCTATTATAAAGGGATTATTGTTGAAGCAAGTAATATAATAAATTTTTTTATATGATCAAGAGTTTGTGGAATTACTCGGTCTAATTTTGTACGTAACAATTCGATTAATGTTAGATGTTATGGCAAATTTTGCATTGTAATAAATTTAATGATAATAAATATAAATAGAATCTAAAAGTCAGTGTGTCTCTTAAACTTTGTATTTCATGACCCCAATTTTCATTTAGAAATATTTTTTTCTGGTAAGGGGGATGTTACTCTTAATGGCTTGGGCATAAGGGTACTGTTGGATGATAGTCGGTAATGAATCAATCAATATTGGCTGATCAGATTGTAATCTAGGTTCCACCAACCCCTTTAGTCCCGAAAAATGTTTAAGGTGTATCTGTCATGTATTGATAAGGTCATTTTGAAAAAGTATTTGATTAGTAATTGTTGAAAAACTTAGATGATTTCTTCTGGAATTTGTTTTCCTGCGGTTTGTTTCAAAATCTTTGCTTATACTTATGATAGTGTACTAGTGTACTTGTACTCTATTTAATATAAATATACATAGCGCAATTTTACTCATATTTGTTGTGAGCAATTTGATAGAGAATCTATTAGCCTTCTTAGGTAATAGATGAAATTTACTTCCTCACATTGGTTAAGAAATAATTTAATATGAGGTTTATCCTATCTGGAATATTCAATTTTCCTTTGAAAACATTATATTAAAGGATTTGAAAGGTGATTATTTTATTACTTTTTTTATCGGAACTTAACAGCCAATTTTAGCTCAATATATGGAATTTATTATCTTTTAAAATGCGGGTTTCATCTTGATTATTATACATGTATATGTATCTAAAAGTTTGAATATTAAAATGTCATTAGCATGGTTTGTAATAAAGATGTGAAATCAGTCAGATATTTACGGGAAACCCTAATGATTGATAAATAGAGTTGTTTTTCTTAGCTTGCATACCACAATTGATAATACATCTTATTTTTCTACTTATTGTTACACCAATTAATTATAGTCTAATAATAAATTAAGGCAACATACATACTTCCAATAAATCAATAATAATATTTCTTAATCGAATTAAATTACACTAATTTATCGAGCGACTATCGCTGCTGTGATTATCATATCTTTTGAACATCATAACAATAAAGAAAGATGAGGTAAAACCACATTATTTTGTTTAGTATCAGCTTTAAGATAATGTCAAAGTGACTTATACAAAGCTAGGGTGGATATTTTGAAGTAGTATAGACTACATTATGTTGTAGGAGTGAAACAAAAGAATATCCCTATACTCGTATTAAGGAACTATGTTATTTATTCAGGGGAGGTTAGACCTCTTTCAGTTTACTGAATAATTCCCGCTCCAAACATACGAATACTTTTATGTATCCTATTTTTGTGAATTATGTTTTACCATTTTCTCAAAACAACCAAACTGCATAGCTTTTACTGTTACTGAACAGAGTTTAATTCACTTTTAAAGATTTGTGGAGATAAAAAAATGTGAATTTCAATTACAAGTTCTCGCTTACAGAACATTTTATTCATTTATTGATTTATATTAGTATACATGGACTGCTTGTAATCATTTGCTACGTGAGTGTGTATGTGTATTTGGTTTAGTGCTAAAGGGTAGTTTCTTGCAGTGAATACTGCCTCTTTTGTCTTTTTATTTGTTTTCTTAGATTAAGCTGTGAGAAAAATAATATACTTTATTATATGGAGATGTGTCAGTATTAAGTTCTACGCCTTTGTTTGGACAAACTATCATTTATTTTAATTATTAACACAAATATAACAAAAACAAAATTGCCTATTAACTGCAATAAAATAATAATAAAAAGTATGTACAGATCCATAAGTTTTTTACTTTCCTGTTTAACTGTTTTTTTTTTTTTTTTTTTTCAGTGAACTAGGTCATATTTAATTAACATTCACAACGAAATTAATGATTGGTTGTAACAATTTAAATTCATAAGTATTAAACAATAATAAGTTAATGGACGACGGTTATTCATTTATAAAAGCGGTCTGATAATCAGGTGAATTATAAAAATAAGCTTTGTAGACATTAGCTCGATGAATTGCTTTGGCAAGTATTAGTTGATGATTTTCTTCGAAGTAGAGTAAATAGCATATTCAACCTCAGTACATTCAGCAAACTAACTGTAGAGAAGAGCAAGTTAAGGTAATTAGATTGGTTCACTGTAGGGAATTCAATTATCCGTCGTCGCTTGAGCTGTAAGTCACGGACAATTTCCTCTTTCATCTTTCAAATAAACATTATATCAATCTAACTAAGGAGTCTTTCTTCCTCAAATTAATTTTTATTTTTTACTCTACTCACACATATGATTTGTCTTTAAATATTTGATTTTGGTTTGCAAGACTCACCCTGTTTAATTTTCTTAATAGATATTTCAAATTAAAATTCCGATTTCAGATTTAAAAATGACCGTACATTAAAGGAGTGAATATTTTAGTACACAGATGAGGATTTACTATGTTACAAAGTGCCTTAGACTTTCGTTCGAAAGCTCTTGCTACGACAGAGCTGAATACCTCTGACAGATCTTCCCCGTCTATTGTGACTTTAGCTTCTTCTAGAGTGACAGAGAGTGTTGAGTTGCACTTAGAATCCTTAAGGAAAGTACGAGACATTGGTCCAAATTTGAATATCGCTTTATCGAAATGAGCAGTGACGTCAGTTCGTGTTTCAGGCCAGGAAGGTAGTTTAAGAGCGCCAAATACTGCTGTAAAGTCGTTCATAGATAATTTATATTCAAAAGAGTATTTTTTAGCTCCTGTATCCAGTATAAGTATCGCACGATCGTGTTCTCCAGTCGATTCTCTCTGCCAGTTGTTGTACGGTTTTACAGTTATGTTTTCCAAAAATAGTCCTTCGCCGTCCAGTTTCATCAGCATTGTGTGACTTTCATCATCACCGATGTTATTCCGATAGAATTCCATGTCCAAGTCGATAATTTCGTCTAAAATTACCGATCTGATCACACCTTCAGAGGAAGAGCAAAAGAGAATCAATCCGACGACTATTTTCCACATGATGGATGCAGTATCTTTACGTTATAATCACTGTTACAATTTTTCCCAGTTACTAAAACTTTTGTGTCTAACTCTCACTTTTATCTCTTGTAACCTCGTGACCCCTACAATCTCTATACCGTCTATACTCTCTTTAAAACTATCATAAATAAATACGAATAGAAATCTTAAATTAAGAAAATTACATTTTAAACTAATTCGAATCATCTTTCACCTTTTCTTAAATTTCGATAATTTCAAGCAATTTTCATAAGATTGATGACCATTGATGGTCCACATATTCATTTCGCAATCGTGTGATCTTGCATTATTCATAATTCAATTTGGGGGAATTTAACTTGAAAAAATAAATTATTTCTCCAAAATGATTTCAACGATTTTGATTTAAAAAATGCTAAAATGTAGTCCAATTTAATATGAATCTAACGATATAAGCTGTTTTCCCGGAAAAAAATCTAGATCTTTAGAAAATAGCTTTAAACACGGATGGAGAGAGGCCGGGTTCGATTTCCGCCGAGAAGGAGTTATTTTTATGATAAATTTTGATGAAATGTTCAATAATAATTAAATGCAACCTACGAAAACTAATAAATGGAAACGCTTAGAAAGTAAAAGGGCTAAGTATTTAAAAACTCTATAATTAGTTCTATAAAACTCTTGTTTTGGACTACTTGATGAGTTGTTTCGGACCTATTTTTCTTCTTTTTTTATTTTTACTTTTATTTTTTTTAAAAATAATTTATTAATTTATAAAAGAAAACTTTCCCCGAAATAACTAACCATGTATGTAGTTAAATCGACAACATTTTATAATTTGTTTATAATTAACAAATTAAAAAATGTTTTCACATTCGGTTCCAACAATTCCAATTTTTTGAATCGTTGGAATCGAACGGTTGTATTATTTTTTTTTACCTCACAATTTTTTAGTTTTATTACAAATTTAATCGAAATCGGTTAAGTATAAGCTCCCGCAAGTCTGTCCAGATGACTGAGACATTTTTTAAATACCAATTATCTAGATTCAGGGGGTCTTAAAAAGTGTCAAAATCGAATGAAAATTAATTGATCTTAACTTTCATTCATCATGGTTGAACTGAAATATGCATTAAATTAATAGTAAGTATGTTAGAAACTAAGATCTGGAAACTTTTCTTAAAAATAATTTAGCTGAATATATCAATAGACCTTCAACAAGTAAATCTTATTACAATAATTATGTCCTTAGAAAAATAATTAGCATACTTTTTCTGGTTTAAGTAATTGGAGATCTTTCGGACATTACCTTTCATATGCCCAGGGTGGATTTATGTGTTTCAAAATTTACTCTAGACATTATATTATTATTTAGATAACCATAATAATTTCTTTAGTAATAAAGAATTAGGTTGTTATTCTTTGTACACTATATATTTTTTAAATGCAATATTTTAATGTGTAAACTAGTCATATTTGTATTTGAAAGCGTTGTACTCAATGAAATATTGATGGCTTATATATACTTGTTTTATACAAGTATGACATTTTAATAGTGATTTTTTTTTAAATTTTATACTCTCAGGTGAAATGCAATGCTTCTAATTTAATCTCATACTTTATTTCATTTCTACTGTGTTTCAGTTTTATTGTATATTATGTACATATTGAGTCGGTGCTGCTCTAGTTGTAGTGTGTTGTTTAGGAGGATGTATGTGTTTGGTATTATTACGATTGCAAGAATGGTACATGGTAATGTGAAAGGAATAAGGATATGCTTAAAAGGAAGGATAAGAATGTGTGAGACATTTTGTGTGAGATTATAGGCCTTATGTTTCTGTCGAATGATATCGTAGCTTGTGATAGTGTAATTTGTTGGTGGAGTTTTTATTTGTAGCCGTCTTGATTAAATTGATATTACGTTCTTGGTGTTTCAAGCTTTTTCAACAGTATACGTATCCTCGCTGTGAACGACTGAAGAGCAACTACGAAGAGAATTATTCTATCCGATTTTACACGTCGAAAAATGAACGATTTCGTCAATTAAGTTGAGCAAGGGTTTGATGACTCAAAATAAATCTCCACGAGAACCTTATCAATAACTAAGAAGGTCTAGATACTAACAGAATATTTTATGGCATCCGCCAAAAGAGATAATAGAAATTTATACAGGGTGATTGGCGATATATGTACAAAAATAAATAGGGCGATTCTAAATATCATTGGCTACAAAAAACTTCATATAAACCATGGGTCTATTCTCAACCGTTTTCCCACAAGGTCAAATTATATGATTTTTTTAAGATTGCATACCTTTGCTCATAAAAACAGTTAATTCTCCAAAAGTATTTAAGCTAGAACAATACTTTTGGTTTTGTTATAAAGCTGAAAAAATTTCCTATAAGCAAAGTGTAATTTTAGTTTGCATAAATTTAAATTACACGACAAAAATTTTATAGAAAAATAATTTAAAAAAAAAAAAAAAATTAAAAAATCATTTTTTTATTGGTTTCTTAACTTGGTAAAGAACCAAGCTTAAACTAGGCGGACTTCATAAAAAACTTCCTTATTGACTACTGTTTCGATCAATATTAATATTATTTTTCCATACATATAGCGGAATTTTTTGTAAACATCACTGAAAGAAAAAAAGAAACGTGTTTACTGTTGTTATTGTTGACATGTAGATGAGTATACTAAACCAATCTTGCATCTTTTAATATGTTTTTAATTATTTACTCACCTGTAAGTCAAAAATAGCAACAAAAAACTTGTTTCTTTTTTACTTTCAGTGATGTTTACTAAAAATTCTGCCATATGAATGGGTAATAATATTCATATCTATCGAAACGTTAGTAAATATGGAAGATTTTTATGAAGTCCGCCTAGTTTACGCTTGCTTCTTTACTAAGTTAATGAACCAATAAAAAAATGATTTTTTAATTTTTTTCTTAAAAAAGTTATATTTCTATAAATTTTTTGTCATGTAATTTGAAGTTATGAAAATTAAAATTACACTTTGCTAATAAGAAATTTTGTCAACTTTGCAACGAAACCAAAAGTATTGTTCTAGCTTAAATACTTTTGGAGAATTAACTGTTTTTATGAGCAAAGGTATGCAATCTTAAAAAAAATGATATAATTTGACCTTGTGGGAAAACGGATGAGAATAGACCCATGGTTTATATGAAGTTTTTTGTAGCCAATGATATTTAGAATCACCCTATTTATTTTTGTACATATATCGCCAATCACCATGTATAATATTCAAATTTGGTGGACAGTCAAAAAAATTCGTTACTCCAACACTGATCAGCAATGATTTAATCTTATGATGTTAGAATTTATCATGACAAGATGAACCTAAGAATGAACGCAGTGATTTCAAAATAAATTAATAGCTTTGCATATACATGATAATGAAGCCCACATGGAGAGATATTTTGCCTCTACACCTGCACTAACATGTATTGTGGTGTGAATGTGATTTTGTGAGCTACATAGTCTACCGCATTTTTCAACTCCGACTTACGTAGGAGGATTATTAGCAACCATACTGATTACCTTATTTACTTCAGTCGCAATATAATCTTCAGGAGGCCCGCCGCTCTCCCAAGTACCCTGTTGACCCTGTTAAAATTATTGCAACATGGTGTTTGATTAAAATATGTGTTTGAAATATGTATGTGTGTTATGAATGTTTGTAAAAGATTATTGCCTTAAAATTATTATTTAATAATATTAAAACGGACATGGAAAATGTTAAACGGCAAATGTGTTTTATCGAATTCAACGTCTGTATTAATGTTAACACTAACATAAATTCTTTTTTATAAGCACATCTTTTAAATTTTTGGTTTTTAAAAATAGGATTAGATATAATAAAATAAAAATGTTCTTACCCCTAATGAGGTTTTCCTGGCAGGCTTACCGCCTCCAGGTTTCTTGTTATTGTTTTCTGGAGCCGCCTTGTTACCCCTGGCGCATGTTTTACAGCAGGAGCAGGAAAGTCTTTTCCAAAATGGTGGCTTGATGTCCTTGTTGATCGTCTTCCTCTTTCTCGCCTTGAAGCAGTTCATCCTGGCCAGAAGTCCTGGTCCTGTCCTCTTCTTCCTCTTAAAGCAAGTCCCCAGTCTTGCTCTTACTCGTCCTAAGACGCCTTTCTTTCCTGCTGGCTCTTCTTTCCCAGTTTTCTTATCAACAGACTTCGCAGCAGCTTTCTTTGCATCTTTACCAACGTTGTTAGCATCTTTGTCGCTTTTTGTGTCTTTTTTGTCGTTTTTACTTTTGGCATCTATTTCCTTCTGTTCTTCCTTTGTTTCCACACTATTGACTTCTTTTTTATCATTACTATTATCATCGGTTGTTTCATTATTATTTACAGGTATCTTTAACTCTTTAATTGGTTCTTTGTTAATTTCTTTAGCTTCCGCATGTTTGGTCTTGATTTTGATTTTGGCTAGTGTTTCAGGTGGTAGAAGGTTGGCATTTTTTCTACCCGGTTTTTTCTTGCCCGGACCGATCTTGCAGTAGGTTTTGACCCTGCCGCTGATCGAGTTCCATAGTCCAGGCTGAACCTGTTTCAGATCAGAGGTAACTGGCCTAAGCTCTGGTGATCTAAAAATAAACAAATAAACAAGCTCAAATTAGACAGTTAAAAAAAAAAAAAAAAAAAAAAAAAAAAAAAAAAAAAAAAAAAAAAAAAAAAAAAA
>KZ652126.1:174825-186289 GCA_001010745.2 Gerris buenoi
ACTGGTCCGCCATCTTGAATTCAACTTCAAATTAAAAATGCCCTACTCTACCCCTGTTCCACAAAAAAATATAAAAAAAAATATAAAATTTAAAGATTCTACTGGTCCGCCATCTTGAATTCAACTTCAAATTAAAAATGCCCTACTCTACCCCTGTTCCACAAAAAAATATAACATGGCAACACTGATTTTCCCTTTTTATAACCCCAAAACTACCTCCACGTTTGTTTTTTCCCGCCTTCGATTGTGCCAACTCTAATCTTGTATACTGTAAAAACGTAGTACATAAAAAGTTCTTTTTATCTTACAATTATTTTTAAACATATGTTTAAAAAGTGTTCAACAGGTAGTTCTATACTTTTTGTTTTTGATTTTCAACAAAATCATGGGAAAATTATTTTTATGGTTAGATTAGCATTTAAATGAATGTTACACTTTAGAATTACTTCGTCAAAAATGGTTACATTTATTAATTAAAATCGTCGGAATTTAATTTTCAAGTTGCAATAAATAATTATTTTTAAGGTGCTTCAGAGTATTATGGGGTAGCGGCCCTCAAGTCAATCGGCATATGATCTTTCTGAACATGGTACCAATGGTATCACAATTGACCCAATATAGAGTAGGCTCCACGCTGCACGGACTGTAGACGGCAGAATATATCTATACAGACTGAAGACCGACATCTTTTAAAAACCATTTTTTGGACTTAAGAGACCTCAAAACGTGTAAAACAAATATTTTTTTGCGGCACTGACAGTACTTCCTCTTTATTTATGATATGTATACGAGTAAGTAAAGAATTCCAATGATTTTATTTTTTTATATTTATACAAAGTATTTTCATCCTAAAGAGCTCATTTCTACAATATACTATTATTATGCTATATAATTGCATGTTAATATGTTAATTCCGGAACCAATTGAACAAGAGCCTTTTAATTTGGAAGTTAACTTCCTTCCATTACAGATACTCCTTAGGTTTTAATGAAAATTTTATCTATGAAAAATCTATAATAATTATTAGAAATAAATTATTTTCCTCGTTACTTTGCCTCATATGACAAATTCTGTAATAGTTGATGATATAACGTTTAAAGCAGGATAAAATTATTTAAAATAACTATTAACCTAACCTTAGACTTAAAGTAGTTAGTAGTTTATTTTATAAGACTTACAGAAGGCGATTCTTAAAATATAATTTTTTGCTTTCATTAATTTTTACATTTTTTATGTAATTATAATATGTGAGATTTAGTTGTCTAAATTTATTAAAGAGAAAAGTTAGATGTATTTTGGCAGGGTAAACCACTTACTTTAGTTTTTTTTTTTACTTAAATTAGTTTCTTGGAGAGGAAATTCGATAATTATTCTGTCAAAAAACATTAACTTCTTTTTAATAACCGACAGTATGTAATGTAGTTCAGGAAATAGCGTGCATAAAAGTGACTGTCTAACATCAAGCTAGAATTTTATATAAAAGAATCTTTTGCTACCCTTAAAAATATGAGGTTGGATAAGCTGTCTGCAGGACATAGTCTACAAAATTAGTTTGTCACTTATCGGTTGGTTAGTAAAATATTTCTTCAAATCAAAGTGACAAACTATCATCAACTTTATTTTTGGTCTACTAAATAATTTTGTAGTCAGGATCATGTTAACCACATTGTTTACTAAAATATATGGGACATTCTTACTCTCACCAGTCTGTTTTTTTAACAGCTCATGTCCTGCAAGCGAAATTACCCGAACTCATATTCTTAAAGGGCACCAAAGGATTAACTTATCCACAAAGAAAATTCTTGCTTGATATTAGTCAGTCACTTTTATGATGAATCAGATAAGTAATTTTGAAGCTGTAGGTGCAAATAAATAGCTAGGTAAAAGTAGGTGTAAATAAATGTATGTTTGTGCGTATGTAAAAGAGAAACAAATGAGCTCAGAAGGTTGAAACTTAAATTGAACCAACAATAAGTAATTATGACCTTATACGAAAGATTTTAAAATATGTTGGTTCGAAAAAAAGAGCGAAAGACCGACGGACAGAATCTGAATCAAAAAGCTAAAACGGACTTCTGTCTTGAAATTTTTGTAATTGGAGACAAAAGAAAGAAAGATTTTTGAAAATTTTCAGAACAATTTACATAGCTTAAGTTACTAATGGTAAGCTGGGAAGAAAAAAAGACTTATCTACGACTGATACGAAATATAAAAATCCAAATACCACTGAGAGACTATGAGAATGAAAATTCTGACCATGAAATTCTGGTGTCTTAACCACTATCTGCTAGCTTTAAAATACTACTATATCTCTGGAACTTACTGTACTAGTCTTGAAAATTAGAATTTAGCTTTCTTTTATGACATTACCAGGTTTGTGAAAGAGTTTTCTAATCGAACATTTACATTTAAGATGTCAGCCATATTTAAAACCAAGTTTATTTTTACATACATAATTATCACTATTTTTTTGAAATTCTGAAAAAAAATCACATTTAGATGATAATTTCAACGATTATTTTGATGTCTCCTAAAATTCAAACCTTAAGGGGGGAAATATGGGCAAAGTACAAGAAAAAGGGATTGAGCCTAAACTGATTTTCTGAAACTAGGAAGTTTATACTTGGTAAAGGGCTTCTCTTTAGAATGTAAGCACCAATTAACAAAACAGCCCAAGGATGAGACTAGACACCGGCATTGGGGGAATGGGTGGAGGTGGAGGGGGTAATTACAGGAGGTAAACCTTGGCTTGTCCTGGAAAGTTGTGTCAACTAAGTGTCTTAAATAGAGTTCTACAGCAGTCGGAATCAGTTACTAATTAAGTAATTAGAATAAAATATACAAATTATATTTTATACTTGGAGACGTCTAAATATTCTTGATGCTTAGTTTCTTGACGGTTCATAAGCCTTAAGCCTATTAAATTAAAAAATAACCCACTCTGTAGCGAAGCACAGAAATGCTAGTATAGTAAATAAATGTCACTAATTGAAAGTAAAATTATGTTTATATTATTCATAATTTAGAATAGAATTATAGAATACTATTATTATTTTTTAAAGGTAAAAGTAAGGAATGATATGATAATAAATGATATTTTTATAATTTATTTGAGAGAGTTTGATACGAGTAACGGTAGGTTGAAATGAATATATTTTTAATTACTATCATTTTTTTAGAAATAGGATTGGAACAGTAGGAGTACAGGCAAGAAGGTGCTGGACCGTGCCTTAGTCTCTTTCACAGGCTACCAAGCATCCAGTTCACCAATTAGAAACACTAGATAATACAATTCCTCTCCTTTCCCTTTTCTTTCTAGATAAAGTCAGAAAAGACACAATCAACAATTCCTCCAATACCAGGAAAAATCTTGGAAATGAGACGGGGTTTTCACTTCTTTTTAAAGAAAGAAAAAAAAAAAAAAAAAAAAAAAAAAAAAAGTCGACTAAGAATTACTTGTACAAGGTTGTTAGAAAACGTGGAAAGTTGTTTTAGCAGTTCGTTAAATCAGTTAAAAATACAAATGATCAGTCACTGTTTCAGGCTAAGAATATTTCGTCTTTCTTTCAATGGAAATCTGTAACAAGTGTTGCGTTGTTTTTTCAATCGTGAACAATGATCCGAATTCTGAATAACCGGTTTTTAGACATTTCCTAAGATTTCTTCTACAAAAGTGAATACACAATTACTTTCAATTCATTTGAAGGCGATGGAAACCAAAATTTTATAAAAAGGTTTCTAGTGCTAGACTTTTTGGAACTGAATCCACTTATTAAAATACTTGAGATGTTCTTTTATTCCCTTGAATCAAAGTCGTTTTATTGCTTACTTTCTTGGTCTTCTTAAGGCCCCTATAAACGATCAAACAGCGCAAAATGTTTGCTCAAACCTGATGTCGGGGAAATTTAGTTCAAAGTCATGTTTGTGCAAACATCAAGCAGCCCTACACCTATCAGGGCCTTTACACCTAGATATCGTAGTTTTTTTGTGAAGAGCTAAGGCCTCCATACACGGTCAAAATGATTGCGCAAACATTTTGACCGTGTATAAGGGCCTTCACGCCTAGATACTGTATTTATTTATATTTTTGTGAAGAGCTTTAAGGCCCCCATACACTGTCAAAATGTTTGCGCAAACATTTTGACCGTGTGAGATTCCGTAACTTATTATATCTCATATTCGCAACCAGCAGACTATTTTTACGTTTCCTTCTTTCTTCACTACGTAGCTAAGCAACGTAAGCTGTTTTGTACACGGTCAACTGTGTAGGTACTTTTCAATTTCCCATTTTTTTTAAACCGTCGAGTCATCGCATGACAATGCTAATTTGCCGTGGTAATCTTAGAATCTCTTGAAGGTAATCTTAGGTTTATCTTGAGAACTATTGCTCTTTCTTGGGAGATTGCTGCATCAAGATTTGCAAAGTTCCATCGAATATAGGCTCAAAATCTAAACACTAATTCTGGCTTCAAAGAAATTGTCTCTACCCGAAAATACTAAATTTTTATTTTTATATCATTTTAAAATGAATGACCAATCTTCATTAAAGGAAAAAGTTTTCCAGTCTTTTTTTTTTTTTTTTTTTTTTTTTTTTTTTTTTTTTTTTTTTTTTTTTTTTTTTTTTTTNTCCAAAGCTTCAATTTAAACTCAATTAATTCAAAAAACTTAATTAACTTAATTCAAAAATAAATTCAATTAAACTCAAAAACGTTAACAAAAATCTTGATTTTATGTTAAAAAGATCATGTAAAATGACATGAAAGAAACTCTAATGTAGCCTTGATATAATAATTATAATAGGATAATATATCTATAAATGAAACAATATATTCCAGGATAATAATAACGTAAAAATAATATGATATTATACGAAAATAATATAATATTATTTTTAATTCATCAGGGTAAATAAATATATATTTAATAGCTTATCACAGTCTCTAGCATTAAAAAGATTGATAAATTATCAAATGGATTTACCAGCTGGTCTCACATTGTACGAATTCTACTAAAGATAAATTATTCGATATAATAATATGGTAAACACATATTATAATAAACATTATGAATATTCACACAATCTAAAAAATCGTTCTTTAGAGTTCCGCAATTTTTCCGTTACCTATGGTATGCATAGAAGCAATACATATATATTTATATATTTTTTAATCAGTCAGCCACCTGCTCTTGGTCTTAAGGGTATAAATAAAAACTAAGTTTTTATATCATACAGCGATATTTCAACCCCACTTGGGCCATTATCAAGCTTAAAATCATTAAATTATCCACATAAACTCTTATTTAACATTTTTATGATTAATTCTACTAAAACAGCTTCAAACCTGCCTTAATCACTCCACTTGTACATTTTACAGTCAAAAAATTAAAAAAAAAACTGTTGAAAAACGTTTCTCAAAGAGAAATTTGCAATGAGTAGTCTAATCAAACTCTAGTTTAGAATTAATCAGAAAAATGTTAAATAAGATTTTATTAAGCTTGATAATGGCCTAAGTGGGGTTGAAATATCGCTGTATGATATAAAAAACTTAGTTTTTATTTATACCCTTAAGACCAAGAGCAGGTGGCTGACTGATTAAAAAAATATAGTAATAAAAGGGTAATTACTACTTAATATATATATTTATTTATCAATAACTGAATATTATTAATATTCCTTCAAACAATATTTTGAGTATTTTTTTTAATACTCTAGAATTCCAATACATAATAATATTTTTACATTTTCCGCTAAAATATATAGGATTATATTTTTCTCTTCAGGATTTTTTTATTATATTTTACTTTCCTACTCACTTAAATATTGACAATAGGCGTATTTCGTTTTCTAGATTTAATACTTTCCTGAGATTTTTTTTTTTTTTTTTTCAATATTTCTTTGTAGAATAAATACTTACTTAAGTGATTACAAGAATGGTGGAGTGTACCGTATTAGCTTTGTTGGAAAGTTGAAACTTAAATGCCACATTAGCTAAAATAAATGCCACATTTGGCCAAAATAAGTGCCACATTGCCACTCTTTTTAGTGCCACATTTCGTAAAAATAAATGCTACATTTTGAAGGTCTCTGGCTTTGCGTCAACTCCATTCATAAATCTAAGAAAAAGTTTATAATACAATTAATCTTCAATATTGTAATAGTCTGGAATAACTTATGCTATATTATAAGAATTTTAACCCTATATCTTAGGAAGTATCGCCATTAAAGAGAACAAGGTTACATATTGAGGTCTTGCAGAGAACTGAGGGGATGTCCCTATAAATATATGATTATTAAATTCAAGGGTTTTTCCAGTGACCAGCTTTTCTTCTTTGGTTTCCCTTTTGATTGACAATATTTGGGTTCAGGAAATGGCCATGTTCACATTTATAACAAATTGTCTCAAGAAAACCTCAGTGAAATAATTTATATTTTTATTATTGGAATTCAATCATCTCATTAAGTTTTATTTACTAAGCACAGATAGAAGGGCTTTATGACTGCAAGACAGATATAAAATATATTCTATTGGTCCCTTGAAATTAATGAAACTATTTATTCTTGATTATTTGAAATTTATAAAAATAAAATAAATTCTAATCTACACTTCTTTTTCTAAAAATATGATAGTAAATTAATAGCATACATATAGATAAATACATGCGTATACTGCTAATTACTTCTATGATGATATGATAATTCTTTTACGTTAATTAGTATCCGAGTTTAAGTAATTAAATAAACGTAATATCGCAACAAACATATTTTTGAAAGTCGGGGAAAAATCAAGCAATATTAATCCTTACGGCATGTAGTATAAATATTGTAAAATATAGTCTGTATATTTTTCGGTTTTGCCACGGATAGGATTTTGACATAATTGATAATTTCCCGTTTTATGACGATTAAACTTTTAAAATAAAATCGGTCAATTTGTACAGCGGTGCCATATTGTGCTAATAGATGGTAGCCCATCTCTCTAATAAAACTAAAATAATTAACTATATTGTTATTTATGCACCTGGGGAGTAAAGTAAGCCATTATTCTCTGAGAGAATAAAGTCGGTTCTAGAGGCGAAGCCGAAGGAACCATGGACCCTAAATCCCGAGGCGAAGCCGAGGGAATTGGAGTTTTTAATTTCCGAGGCGCAGCCGAGGGATAATTATCGCGAGTGGAATAATGGCACTTAACTCACGAGATACATAAAATATTTTATCTCTAGAGTATAGTAAATATTTTATTACTAGATAGTAAGAAAAAAATACACGTTTCGTTCATTGCACAGTTTTTATTTATTATTTTAATAAATAGGTATCAATAAAATTATTAGCACTTTTAATAGCAGATATAAGAGATTCAATATTAAAAACAAATAAGAATTGGAATTAAACTAAAATAGAAGGTTTTTTAGAAGCAGGTTATACACAATGATAAAGAAGTTCGAATAAGCAGTATCACCAACCTGATTTAACAACTTAATTTCATTAGCCATTCATTTTCTACTATTTATAAAATAATTAAGTTGGCAGCCATATTTTTTTGCCTACTTTACATTTTCTCCCTACGTTTTGAGTTCAGGGAAAAAAAGACTTACTTTAGTCCCTCTAAACTAATGAAAAATCATAACTTTTTCTTCCTACTGGAGATAAAAGTATTTTATGTAATGATTTTTGGCCTCCATGGTAGTACTAAGATTCAGCCACTGATTGCTAGCATGATAGGATATTAAAATAAAATGTAGTGATAAAAAATCACAGGGAAGTACTTAGTCCAAGTACTTTTTAGGGTTTTGTAGATGAGTAAGCATACCCATTATGTATATAATGATTTCTTGTCTTCAATCTAAAAGTCCCGGGTTCGATCCCCCGGGGGGTCACAATGTTTTTTATCAGTAATAAACCAATAAGGAACGCAAAATTTAAAAAAGCAAATATATATTTGTGTCCTACTCTTCAGCAGCTTTCATTTGATACCCAACTCAAAATTTTAAAAAAATAAAATTTTGGGCAAATTTTAAATTTTCGCGCCTAAAATTGGCAATTTTTGAAAATTTAGGATGAACTCCCGGAATTTTCATCGCGCCATAATAAGGTATTAGCATGAATTATTTCGAAATTTTAGCACCAGCCGATCTATAGTGGTTGGGGGGGGGAAAATTTTTTTTGGGTATATTTTGATTTTTTTAACCTATAAGGAATGCAAAATTTAAAAATGTATTTAGATATTTGTTACCTACTATTCAGGAGCTTTCATTTGATACCCAACTCAAAATTTTAAAAAAATAAAATTTTGGGCAAATTTTAAATTTTCGCGCCTAAAATTGGCAATTTTTGAAAATTTAGGATGAACTCCCGGAATTTTCATCGCGCCATAATAAGGTATTAGCATGAATTATTTCGAAATTTTAGCACCAGCCGATCTATAGTGGTTGGGGGGGGGAAAATTTTTTTTGGGTATATTTTGATTTTTTTAACCTATAAGGAATGCAAAATTTAAAAATGTATTTAGATATTTGTTACCTACTATTCAGGAGCTTTCATTTGATACCCAACTCAAAATTTTAAAAAAATAAAATTTTGGGCAAATTTTAAATTTTCGCGCCTAAAATTGGCAATTTTTAAAATTTTTCGATGCACTCCCGGAATTTACATCACCCCACAATAGGGTATTAGTATGAATTATTTTGAAATTTTACATCCAGCCGTTATATGGTAGTTGAGGGGGGGCAATTTTGGGTGTATTTTGATTTATTTGACCAATAAGGAAAGCGAAATTTAAAAATTTATTCATATATTCGTAATCTGCTATTCAGCAGCTTTCATTTGATACCCCACTCGAAAATTAAAAAAAATCTAAATTTTTGACTTTACCGCATTTTTTCGAATTGCGCATGCGCATATTAAATTTTTAACTTTTGTGTATATGTCCTGTGTTTGGGCCCGGAAGTTACGCCAGTGTTTCAAATTTCAGCATTTTAGCTTAAACGGTTCGGACGCTATGAACCAAAGAGCGACGGACAGACAGACACATCACCCTCGGCATAAGGGTTTTGAGAAGTATCTACAAAACCCTAAAAAAAGAGAATAATAATGAATAAATAAATAAATCAAGAAAACTGGATGTTTAAACAATAAAGCATAAAGAAGATGTGTTGACTATCTATAAAAAATTGAACTTCTAGGAAAACTGTATTTCTTAGTAGAGTACCTAAATACTGAATTAGAAAATACATTTTCCCTAGAAAATTACGTAATTCTATGGTGATTTATTTCAGTCCTTCGTCTTTCCCATATAATTACGTAACCCATTATTATATAAAGTGGTGTAAGTAAAAAATTAAAAGTACATATGTAATGAAACGTTTATCCTCTTACATTTTTAATTACCATAATACTAAAAACAAAATTCTAAGGACAATTATTTTGAGTATAAAAAGTGTAAAATACAGATGTTCAATTAACTGAGGAGTTGAAAATCAAACTAAAAAAAAAAAAAAAAAAATAGAATGTAAAATAATTTATAAAGCTGGTATATAATCTAGAATATAAGTCTATAATCTAATATACAAATGGATATAAGGGAACACTGTCGATGCTCTGTGATGTAACATGTTTATGTCCTTTAAATCCAATTACAGCTGCATTTTATAAGACAACAAGATTAAATTTTGTCTTAATAGAGTTTTTTTTTTTGCATTTGTTTGCATAACATACAGCCATGAAAAGAGAAAAAAGGGGAACCCTTATTTCCCTCAGATACATATACGATGTGTAAATTGATGTCTTAATTACAGATTAAGCAAATAATAATACAGAGTAGAATAAAACAGGTATTTGAACGTAGATTATAAATGAGTAGTTATGTTGACTAATAACATATTAGAAAAAAAAAATGAATGGAATTGGAGTTTTTAATTTCCGAGGCGCAGCCGAGGGATAATTATCGCGAGTGGAATAATGGCACTTAGTAATTACTACTTAATATATATATTTATTTATCAATAACTGAATATTATTAATATTCCTTCAAACAATATTTTGAGTATTTTTTTTAATACTCTAGAATTCCAATACATAATAATATTTTTACATTTTCCGCTAAAATATATAGGATTATATTTTTCTCTTCAGGATTTTTTTATTATATTTTACTTTCCTACTCACTTAAATATTGACAATAGGCGTATTTCGTTTTCTAGATTTAATACTTTCCTGAGATTTTTTTTTTTTTTTTTTTTTTTGTTAAATCGCTCTATTTTGTGCTTGGGTTAAATANTGCTCTAGGGTTTCTGGTACATTACAAACTGAACATATTGGGGATTCGGATTTACCTATTTTGTGTAAGTAATGATTGCATATACCATGATTTGCTCGCAGTCGTCTTAATAGAGTTGAAATATCCTATGTTTAACTGAAACAGCTCAATCTTTGCTTCGAGGTTTCCGAATTAAAGTATTAAAGTTACATTCAGTCTAAAGTGGTACCCTTTATTATTATGAGTTGTAGTGTAGGTCCTTTTAGGGTAATAATAAAAACGTCAATTACCTACGGCAACGTTTCGGCAATCCTGCCATTCTCAAGCCTAAAAATCGGTGTTGTGAGGATCGTTAAGGTAGTAATACAAACAAAATATTAAAGTTAAAAAATAAAAATAATGCTTTTATTCTTTTTTGTTATAAAAAGATATAATATGAAGCAGAAAATGGAATTATCCATATGTATATAACAATTAGATTATACCCGAGTTATGATATGTAACTGGGTGTTTGAAAAAAATTGGCAGAAGAGAAGGATACCATTTTTTCACAATAAGGCAGATACATGAAGAGACGATCAATAGAACACATTTTTTTAAATGGTCAGATCTATCATTCGCAATATACAGATACATTTATAGGATTCTTTTAAAATATAGTTAAAGTATCCAGCACGCGACTTTTATTATAAAAGCTAGTTTATGTTTATGACAGCTCTTTAATCGTATTAGGAGTATAAGCATTTATTAATCTTAGTAGCGTTTTAATTTTTATAATAACTATTTTTCAAATTATTGTGCAAATAAATATAAATATTTAATGTTTATATTTCTTCCGAGCTTACCGAAAGTAACGGAAGTTATGTGATCGTTTTGAAGAACGAACATTTTTGATACCTCTGATTTCTAAAATTCTGAGACAGAAATCCGTTTCAGACATCAGGAAACATTTTTGGTTCTATTTATCTGTCTGTTTTTCCTAAACAAACTTATCCTCTAAACTACTTTAGTCCTAATTTAAATTATTTGGATAATTAGACAATGTTGGTCCCATACAAGTTTCAACCTTCTGCGTCCATTGGCTTCTCTTTCACATGTGGACAATTATTTTAGTTGTAATATATACATATACATACATATCCACATAATATACATATGTACATATTTTTATTTTTATTTTATTATTATTATTATTATTTATTTTTTTTTTA
>KZ652126.1:206096-235563 GCA_001010745.2 Gerris buenoi
AAAAATAAATAAATAAATAGATCGGTAACGATAATAATATAATATCCAAATAAAAATAAAATAAATAAATAGATTAATTAATAATATACCTAAATATTTTCTGAAGGTTTAGATTTTTAAAACAAATCTTATTTTTAAACTGTTTTAGTAATTAAAATTTGTCACTTATAAAATAAAATATACATATCAACATGTTCAGAATTTATTTAGCTACACGTTAAAAAAAAGAGTAGCGCTTTAAGTGCAAAATTAAAGGCATAAGGTTAAATTAAACAAAACTAGTCGCAATTATTAATAGTATTTAGATACAAACGGTGGTATATGGGCAGCCAGCCTACGTCACTGGCAGTCACTGCCTCCCTAGAATGTGGGCGTGGTCAGGTTCGCGTTTTTAAGCCTAATGAGCCCACCTGTATTTCATTTCTCCTTGGCCTGAAGTCAGGGCAATTCTCTTGCAAATATTGAATTGTTTGGAAGGAGCGATGGGACGGGGTAACATCTTGCATAAAAGTGTAATTTAGCATTTGGTCTTTAATTTCAGGCAAAATTGTGCTTAACCCATATTCAATGTTTGTTATAACACTGAGGGACTCCTACCTCTTACCAACGAAGAACTCCCCCCCCCCTTCACCATATGGTAATTTATTCTATCAAAACTATAATACCAGACAAGATCACTACTCGGACAACGACTTTTTTTAAGATCCAATTTCAAACCGTCATTGCGTGGCTTTCACCCAATCGTTTTTAAAGTTATAGATATGAAATTTAAAGAAGAAGAATGTAGTTTTCAGACCCTGCAAACCCCACATTCTACTACACCATACTATACCACATACTTTTATCTACTACAGAAGCTGAGCTATAGGTGTTCAAAAAAGTGCGGTTTTTTTGGCCCACCCTGTATATACTTTTTCAATGATTTATTATAATCCAAGATATCATTCAAATTTTACTTAGTTAAACTTCTTAGTAATCTTTTTCAATTTTAAATAGTTCTTATTGATGTCTATTTATCCTTAATTTTTGTTTCTTGATTTTGGAGAATTTTATGTTTTCTTGTTTTCAATGAATTATTTTTCATTGTAACAAGATTTATTAAATCTAACACTATAACAGTTTAAAAATTTTTTTAAGATCTTGTTTTGATTTAACTTAAGAAATATAATATCAAATTTGTGTTTCCTTGTAAAATAATTTCATTCTCTTTTATTCTATTTCATCTAAGCAAATCGAGCTTGAATTAAACTACCAGTGCACTTAAAATATTGATTTGAGGTGGAAATTTCGTAAGAGATAGTATTATTATTTTTATCATTCAATGCTATATTGTAAGTTCATTTTTTTTCTTTAAAAGTGTTTCTTAAAAGATCAATACTTTTTAACTTTTTTAATAACCCTTCTAGGTGTTTACCAACTACTCATCAAAGATTCTTCTTTTCTGTTTGAACGAACCGAGGGTAGGAAAAAGTATCCTTTGTAGAGGGGTAGGATGTAGGGCCGGCATTGTCTAGATGTTGATTAATCCCAGAGGGGTTTGTATTGTGCTGCCTGTTACTCTCCACAATGAAGATGCAGCTGGAGGGAGAGCGAGCAAATTTTAAGACACGGTGAAACAAGGATGTCTTCTAATTGTTAACGTCTTGCAAGGAGCTTCGCAATCAATAAACCTATCTTATTTAAACGGCAACCAAGATGTAATTCGTTCGTCCAACACATGCCCTTGACATTTATTTATCTATATAAAACATTTTTTATTCTTTTTCATTTCATACATAGCATGTATGTATCTTTTTATGCGGATGTGTGTCTGACGCCACCAGTCCGNTTCAATTTTAAATAGTTCTTATTGATGTCTATTTATCCTTAATTTTTGTTTCTTGATTTTGGAGAATTTTATGTTTTCTTGTTTTCAATGAATTATTTTTCATTGTAACAAGATTTATTAAATCTAACACTATAACAGTTTAAAAATTTTTTTAAGATCTTGTTTTGATTTAACTTAAGAAATATAATATCAAATTTGTGTTTCCTTGTAAAATAATTTCATTCTCTTTTATTCTATTTCATCTAAGCAAATCGAGCTTGAATTAAACTACCAGTGCACTTAAAATATTGATTTGAGGTGGAAATTTCGTAAGAGATAGTATTATTATTTTTATCATTCAATGCTATATTGTAAGTTCATTTTTTTTCTTTAAAAGTGTTTCTTAAAAGATCAATACTTTTTAACTTTTTTAATAACCCTTCTAGGTGTTTACCAACTACTCATCAAAGATTCTTCTTTTCTGTTTGAACGAACCGAGGGTAGGAAAAAGTATCCTTTGTAGAGGGGTAGGATGTAGGGCCGGCATTGTCTAGATGTTGATTAATCCCAGAGGGGTTTGTATTGTGCTGCCTGTTACTCTCCACAATGAAGATGCAGCTGGAGGGAGAGCGAGCAAATTTTAAGACACGGTGAAACAAGGATGTCTTCTAATTGTTAACGTCTTGCAAGGAGCTTCGCAATCAATAAACCTATCTTATTTAAACGGCAACCAAGATGTAATTCGTTCGTCCAACACATGCCCTTGACATTTATTTATCTATATAAAACATTTTTTATTCTTTTTCATTTCATACATAGCATGTATGTATCTTTTTATGCGGATGTGTGTCTGACGCCACCAGTCCGAACTTAAACGAAATCCATGATTTTTTTTTTTTTTTTTTTTTTTTTTTTTTTTTTTTCAGAGGAGAGCAAAAACATGTTGCGCATGTTGTAGGCTTGGTTTCATAGAAAAATATTTAGTAGAACCAAAGTTATTAACAATTTTATAAAAAAGATTAGATTGACCTACCGCATTACCAAAACCCACAGTCTCGCTGATAAAAATGTTTGGGTACTACTAGACCATCTAGATTAGAGACTCGTTGTTTTTTGTATCTCGTGGTCGAAAATAGGCCCAAACCGACTGGGAAAACCTAAAAAGTTAAAAAAAAATATATATTTTACCCCCATTAAAAAATTAAAGATAATGGACGCAACTTTAAAGTTTTTTTAGGGGCTTATTGCGGCTAAACGGTAAGTCGTATCGGAAAGGACCTTCCGACAACGGTAATTGATTTTAAAAGATCCATATAACTTTGTTCCTATGACGTTTTGTCGTAACTCCGTCGGTTCTACCTTAAATAGAGCTAAATTTGATGTTTTTTTATTTTTTTTTTTTTACTTAGAGCTCATATAGCGTCCGTAATTGTTAACCAATTCAATTTCTCATTGGGGTGGCTTAAACCTCACACAATAAATTATTCGTTTTATTAATTTGTCCTAAACAAGAGTTATTAAATAAAATATTAACTGGCGCAGCTGCCGTATTGAAAGAAAAGACTGGCAATTAAATAAGTCGCATATTCCGGGAAAACGGTACGTATTGAGATATTTTGACTTCAGATTCTGATTCAGCAATCTTGAAAACATTAAGTTCAGATAAAAAATTTTTTGGAGCCCGAAGATCGTTAAACATTTTTCAGAACAGTGTTATTAGTCTCCTAACTAACTAATAAGTGAAGGGGTGCCCATTTGGCTGTACACCAAGTGCGCTGGGATAGGTCGGGTCACGGGGGAAGTGCGCCAGCCCTTTTTTGAAGGGTACGGTCGAAGTGGGCCATAAAATCCATTATAAAATCATGGATTTTTTTTTAATGACTTCAGAAGTTAAATTACATGATAAAAATAAATAGAATTCAGTTAGTAAAAATATGAAAATAAATCTGTTACATACTTATTTTAAAAAGTTCGGAGAAGCATAAATATGATTAATAGTTCAATTTAACGACTGTCACGTCGCTAAGACCAATTTACTTAAAAACAATTAGTAATTGTTACTACACTAACAGATTTTTTTTTCTCCAGTGTGTTTGAGTAGTTGGTAATTATAATTTAGAAGTTTACACAATTTTAAGGGCCCTGAAAATTAAAACTGCATCTCAAAATTAAGTACATCATAAACCTAAAGTTATGCGGTGCTTCAGTTTTCATAGCTGGGATCTTAGCGATAATCTAGGCTTTCCTGCTTCATACATACATACATACATCCACGGCGCTACAGCACATGGAGAGCTAGGGCCCCCGATACAACTCCTCTCCAATCTTCCCTGTCCTGCGCGAGCCTTCTCCGAGAGCGAACGCCAAGCCTCCTCAGATCGTCTTGGACATCCTCCTGCCACCTAAGTCTGGGCCGCCCCCTTAATATTCTTCCTCCTGGCCGACCATCCATCATTATTTTTGAGACTCTATTTTCTCTCATACGTGCTACATGCCCCAGCCAGCGAATTCTTCCAGCCTTCACCACGGATACTAAGTCTGGTTCAGGATACAGATTTCGCAACTCTTGGTTTGTTCTTAATCTCCAATTACCATTTAGCTGAACTGGTCCAAATATCTTACTCAGGATTTTTCTTTCCCATCTTCTAAGTTTATCTTCATTCTTCGTAAGCGTCCAAGTCTCAGACCCATAAGTGACTATGGGCCGAACAACACTTTTGTACACAATGAGCTTGGACTTCCTACTGATGTGTTTGGACTTCAAGATCGATTGAAGCGAAAAATAGCTTTTATTCCCGGAAGCAATCCTGGCATAGATTTCGTCAGATGTAGAATTCTCTTCTGTTACTAGAGACCCCAAGTATTTAAAATTTTGGACACGCTCAAAACTATCCTCCCAAATGTTCACTTCATCTTCCCTAATCCCAGCTCTTCTAGAAGATAGCATATATTTTGTTTTTTTCGGCATTAACTTTAAGTCCCATCTCACTAGCTGCTTCTCGGAGTGTGACATAGTCCTCTATCAAAGCATTCCTTTGCCGAGCTATAATGTCAATGTCATCGGCAAAAGCTAATCTTTGGGACATTCTATTATAAATTGTACCACCACGGTTATTTCCAAGCTTCCGCATAGCATGCTCCCGTGCTAGATTGAAAAGAACCGTGGATACTACATCACCTTGCCACACTCCTTGTCTTATTTCAAATTCTCTTGAGAGTTCTCATTCAACTCTCACACAACTCTTAGAATTTCTGAGTGTCATGCTAACCAGTCTTAAAAGCTTTTCTGGGATCCTAAATGTTCTCATAGTTTTGTAGAGAGGACGCCTCTTGATGGTATCGTACGCTTGCCTGAAGTCAATAAATAGATGGTGCAAGTCAACGTTGTATTCATAGCACTTTTCCAAAGCTTTTCTTATAGCAAATATCTGATCTGATGTTGATCTTCCACCTCTAAATCCACATTGGTACTCACCCAATATTTCTTCTGCTAAAGGGGTTATTCTTGATGAAATGATTCTCGAGAGTGTTTTATATAGAGTATTCCTGCTTCAGCGCTTTAAAAAAAAGTTATTGTTATGATAAAACCTACACATTTTCACGGTTTTAATTGTTCTTAATAATTGTTACTAATTGCTGTATCTTAGTAAATTGATCTTTAATCTAAATAAAATCAGTCTTCAACCGATTAGGACAGAAATTTAGACTTAGATAATCTCTGACTACAAAGAGCGGGAATATATTAATTTTAAGGAAGTTATAAATGTATTTGTAAAGTACATGTTTACCAAAAAAGAATACATAGTAGTTAGGTATGGCAAAACTAATATACTATGTTAATTTAACATGACATCTAGATAAATAAATATAACATGTTCAAATAGAAATAAACTCTAATTTCTTTCAATTTTAATAAATATTTATGAAAAGAACAAAAAACGTAAGAACTCTCTGAGAATGTTGATTTATCCTGTTTGAGTGTATGTATACAATTATATAAATCAGGTTTCAGTCCACGTAGGCAAGGATAAATCCCTTGGTCGGGTAACACTTGTCTAAATCCCTGTCTAACCGCCCTTAGGTCTCAGTTCCATGCCCTCATCTACTCTATTGACGTGAACCCACAGCTCCAACTCTAGCAAAAACCTACACCATCCCATCTTTTCAGTGATCCAATCTCTTAAAAAAACCGTCTGAATAAAAAAACACTTTACATGGGCTTAACCCAGATTTTTTTTTTAAATTACATGATTTGAAATCATTCAATATGATGAATTAAATAGGTTGAGGTTAATATGATGAGTAAACAGGATAAATATGAAGGGTAAATAGGGTCCAAAATGAGAAATTAAATTGAGAGGGGGGGGGGGGGGNAACATTTTTCAGAACAGTGTTATTAGTCTCCTAACTAACTAATAAGTGAAGGGTGGGGAATAGCTCCAAGATTTTTTTTTTTTGTAATTTTTAAGGTAAAATAGTAAAATTAGTTACCGCTGGTGCAATCTGCTTTTCGATATTTACCTATTTTTTTTAGATACAATTTAGTCTTTTGAAATCAATCATCACAAATTGAAAGTAGGAAATAAAATATTAGTCATTGCGCAAATAACAAATTTAATTTAATATTAAAAATTTATACACATTAACACGTTTCCTTGGAACCTTCTTCAACTCATTACTTATAGGACAGGTTTTTAATTCTACCCATACCTTCTAGAAAATGTCGCGTTTCCGAAAACGCGTGCCCTGTTTTATTAGTTCTTCTAAGGTTTAGCTAAATTTTACATAAATGATACATCAGATAATCTTGGAATGCATATGTACATATCTCTACCCCGTGGACTTATATCTATAATTTACCTCTGTAAAACTATTTTTTCCCCCTGATCCCGTTGTTTATTAAAGATATTTCTCTAGTTTCATTACAAAAACACATCAAATCCATTCCTCTTCGACCAACTAAACTACTAATACCTGACGGTAACTCTCAGGGTCCTCCGAACTGTGACGTTACGCTTCATAGGTCACACTAATGGTTTGGATACTACACGTTATATCTATGCCATTAATGATGCTAGAAGTGTTTGGCTGTAGCACTAACATAACATTAATCTCCTCTAAAGGGAGTAGGTGTTATTGATGTTTTCCAAACTTCGTATAGAACGTTACTAAACTTCTTCCTCGTGAAACACCAACACCGACAGACGAGTTGATTTATTTATAATTTTTTTTATGGAAACATATCACTATTTCATTTTTAATCTTGATTTTTTATGTATATATTGCTTTGTATGTAAGTAGATGAATATCTAATAGAGAAATATACATGTTGAGTCTTTACACTGTTACTTCCCTAGGTTTTAACTATAAATGGATATAATAATTTAAATATAACTTTGTCTAAATAACTAATAAGACAAAGGGATGTTTAGTCCAATAGGTTTTAGCTGTATCTGTTAAGTTTCATTTAATGTAAAATTTCTTCTTGCACTCCTTATGTACTTCATTAATTCATTAATTTAATATCTTTAAATCGCTTTATAAGAATAATTTAATATTAAAAAGTATTTTAACCAGCAACGTTGTCAATTATAATACAGTACGTGATTAAACAGTAAATATTATACTCAAGGGACAGTCACGTCAAAATAATTCCGCTCGAGTAAGAACTAACTGAATTACGAATCAACCGATTTCTTTTCTCTGTTTTAACCTTTCTGGTTGAGCAAACTGATGACAAAGCTGTGTGGGGGTTGCAGTTTTATTCGAACGTACCTAGATGCTTGTATTTACTTTCCAACCTTCCTTCGAGTCGGAGTAGATTCAGTTAAAATTGTACTGGGAAAACCTGTACAGCAAAATTGAAAAATGAAAAATTTATCACGAAAAAATCATACGTATATTTATCCCTATAGTATGGCGTAAAACCTTTACTAGTGGAAAAAAGTGACAAAACAGTTTTTTTTTCTTTTTTCATAGGAAACAAACGTGAAGGATTACAATACTTTACCACAAGTATCTGCCAGAAATACAGTACATAAGAGACTATTTAAAAATAATTGGACTTACAATAATGCATAATTAAAAATTTATTAATAATTAAGCAGTTTATAAACATCTGTATTGCTTTCAAGCTTACCTAAGGTAGCGAAAGCATTATAAACAATTCTGAAGAATGAAAAGTTATTGTCTCCGAATAGAAAATTTCCTACAAAAAAATCCGTTCCTGACATCAGGGTAACAATGTTTGGTCTCGTTTCTGTTAAGGGTTCAAGGTTCAATATTATTTAAATTTGAATGGAAGGTCATAATTAGCCCAGTGTTGGTCCTGGTCCCATTTAACTTTTGCGCATATTGATATCCCTTCTACAAGTACCCTATCATTAACAGTACTCATCCGATTTTAAAGAAATCTGGATGGTTTGTCAAACTACTGGTGGCCCCATTTATTTTTCAACCTTCTACCCATATTTTACATTAAATAATAATAAATCTGATCTCTCTGAGAATCGAAGCAGGTCAAAAAACCACTCTTGTAATGAATTCCTAAGAGATTGGATTATTTTATACTTAATAAGTGCCATTTCAAATTGTGACTGTTTCTCCAAATTATAGGGTGTTGGGATGTTATGGGCCAGTAAATGACTATTTTGTTTTTATAAAATTGAACATACCAATTGAAGTTATGTCAAGATCAATTCACTTATGGAACTTTTAAAGTTTTATTATCAGAGTAAGTTCCACCAAAAAAACTAATTAGTAATTAGTGGCATTGTTTATAAGTATATTATAATTCTAATGCGTAGGCTTTTTGCGTCATTTCTTTTTATCAAGTTCTTGTGATGTACAAGAACACGCAGAAGCTTAAAGAAATGTATCGGATGATTAAATTGTAAGAATAATCCTTTTTACCTCATTCTTCTTTTAAATAATATTATTTTAGGAAACCACTTTTGACACATTTAATGCTTTAAAAGGTTTAAAACACACAAAACTTAACTTTATTGACGTGATCTCCAGAAACAGGTTTTTAAAATATAATCTACTTTACGTGACTTTCTTGTTTATACATTTCTTTATAAAAGGTTCACATAGAATGGGTGTAGGAATTTTTCATTAGGTGTAAAACTGTAAAGCTTTGTTGAAAGTAATCCATCAATCTCTGAGTATATTTGTCCCAGTTATATTCTAGGGCTTTGAATAACTGTATAGTTGTTTGAATAATCGTATTTAGAGCAAAATTATTGACTAAGAGCGACAACCATAAGGTATGTCAATAGATTACCTAAAAACGAAATTGAAATATTGCTGATATTTAGATTGTTCTTTAGAGTACTATTATGAAATCAATTATGAGTAGTGTACTCTAATTAAAGTGTAATTCCTATTGTGAATAGTATAGAATTCGTAAACATTTCTTTAAAATTTTAACATTTTACTACAGTAGGTCAAATTCCATTAGTTCATTCATTTAAGTTTTATAAGTTTCTGTATACGAAGTACAAAAAGAAACCTTATATTAACGGCTTTATCTGTCTGTCTGTCCGTTGGCATGTTTCAATTCATAAACTAAAAAAAAAAATTAGTCACTATGACATGTTATAGCGAGGGTAGTAAAACCACACTCGCATGCAAAATGCTACTTTCCGCACTAGACACGTAACATCAATTTAAAGGTCTTGAAGTTTAGAAAAAGAATATGCAACTACTAAAATTTTAAGCCCAATAATTTTAACTCAATCATACAGAAATCGACGACTTGTTTTAGTAATGAATTTGACATTGCTTGACTACACTTACCACTTACCCCTCCCTCCTAACCTCCCTCTCCTCCTCCCAATAAATGTTTTATAGGTTCTCCTTACTTATATTAGTGATAATTGTTTTCGATGAATATACTGATTGTTATTTTTCGTCCGAGCTTACCGAAGATAACGGAAGCTCTGTGATCGTTTTGGTTAAAAAAAATCCAAGACAGAAATTTCTTTTATACATCAGGAAACATTTTTGGTTCCGTGTCTGTCTGTTTGATGTCTCTCATAGTTCCTGCCTAAAACGGATTTCTGTCTTGAAATTGTTGAAATAGGTGACATAAAAAGTGGTCATTTTTCAGAACGATCTACTATCTTCAAAATCAAAACAATTTTTACAGATTTAAAAAACGGGGGGAAATTAAATAAATTTAACAATAATAGGTTGAAAAGAATAAAATAATTAAAGTTTACGAAAATATGATGCGAGGAAGCTAAACGTACCACCCTAATTGGCAGACTATTTTATTTGTAGATTACTTTAAGTTCTAACTTTAAAAAGTTCTTGTTTCTTTCCAAATATATAATAGCTTGTATTAATATGGATTCCTTTATTTCAATAGTTAAAAAAAATAGTTGAATTTATAAATCAAACAGTTATTCTATTTTCGTAGTTTTCCTTGCATTTTTATATTATAATTTGAATAAAAAAGTAGTTTATTTCTCGAAGTTCACTGATTTAATAGTAAGTAGTGTAGTTAGCGCTCTGATAATATTAGTTTCTCTCTAGAAGCTCAAGGACTAATATTATTTGATCGCTAAAAGGGAATCATAAAGCTATTACTATATTATGCATTGCACGTACTCCTTTTGCAAAGGACGATTTCGGCATTATCAGAAGATGTTAAATTATTTCTTATAAATTTATTACCATGACTTAAAAGCACTCAATAATGCCTTAATTAAAAATCTTCTTTATAAAGCATCATTTCTTAATTTTTATTATAGAAATATTGTTTTATAAGTATACTTATAAAACATGATTAAATCTACTATGTATACATAGTAAATTTAATCCATAATAATAAATGTAATTTAATAAACAGTCAAGGTAAAAAGAGATACTAAATTTGCATCACAAACGAGGCTTTCATGCTTAGTATTTTCTTCATATTTTATCACTATTTTTATTTTTCATTCTCCTGTTTATTTGAGAGTAAAAAGAGTAACCACTTGGTTTTAGCTACCCTGTTATTTTGCATTAAATCTTTTCATTGAGTACGAATACCGTTTTAAAATAAAGAATTTATCTTTTTTTAGCTGCAACATTTGGAAAATTATACCTTTAAGTTTACCTTATTTCTAGTATCCCCACCTTTTCCTTTTCAAAAAGAACTAAAGATCTACTATTTAACACAGATTTTATTGACATGTATATTAAATAATCTATTAGAAGTTTAATTTTTACCTTTTGAGATCTGTAATTACCGGTTGGCAAGAATTCATTATTACTCAAAACTTAGAACTGATTATACTTTTTTGTAGAAGCGTTGTATCATGGGAATTCATTTTTTTTCTTATAAAATAGTCTTTTGACCATTCATACAATTGAATATAGAATGCGAAAAAGCTATGTGCCAAACAAATTGACTATTTTTAAATTGAATTAATAACAATCTTATAGTAATAAATATAATTGTATATTAAAACGTTATACTCCAAAGTTTACATATTTAATCGTATTACGAGTAAAATCTCTATTAGGATGATTTAAAATGAGCAAGGTTTACTTCTAAAGTTTCAAAACTGGTCCTGGTAAAATAATAAATTGCTATGAAGTTGTAATTAAAAGACTGATGGTTCTAGTTTTAATTTAAGAGTTAAGAGGTCACCGTACAGAGTGGTAAATTGGATTCTAGTGCTTACCTGCTCTTTTCTACCTAGGTCTGACACTTTATTAGTATTTATTCTGTTTCCCTTGTAAAGTATAAGCTAAATTATAAACCCTTTAAATGCATATTTTTAGATTTAAAACAGTGCCTCCTGAGTGTTGATTTATTAAAATTTAGAATAAACGTAGTAAAAGAGAAAGAGCAAATAAATGTGGCTAGTGCAAAATTTAAGGTTTTAATAAAGGGCTTTATGTCCATAATTTTATGACATTTTTAAAAAAAATTTTATTAGGAAAATGCAATCAAAAGTATTAAAATCGGCATTTGAATAAATACGATTTTTGTTTAGATGAGGGTTTTCCCCAATTATTTTGGATGGTCTAAGAGTAAGAACTTTCCTCAAATTTGTAATCTTTTCTTAAAACAATTGTTTTTACTTCCATCAAAATGGAAGTATGGTGATGCCCTCCAAAACGTGATTCCAAGATCTCTGTGTAGGACAGGTCTTAAGAACCCGGGGGTGTCATAGAAATCCGTTTCATATACATGTATGTCTGTGCGTACGTATGTAAGTACGTATGTTCGTTCGTTCGGAACTTTAAACCTCTATAGCATCGATTCAAGACATCGTATTGAGATGCGGTTTGCGGCATTTTTTGGAACTCGTGACGGCAAAACTGATGGCGCAAATTACATCATTGTAGCTTACAAGGTTTCGGAGCTACAGTCGCTTAAGCACGATATCGGTCTGTCGACGATAACTTCAGTAGGCTTTATTTGATTTCAATTTCCTTTGGGGTATATATGTGTCCTATATAGTAGATTGTACCTATACTTTTTGAGTACAATCGGACAAGCGGTTTGGGAGATATTAGCATTTTAGTGTTTTTTTAAGGGTATTTTCGGAACCAAATTGCGGGTAAACTGTAAGTCGTATCGAAAAGCGGATAGCACCAGCGGTAACTGATTTTAAACGATCTACAACTTTGGTCCTATGACTTTTTGTCGTAGGACCATCTCTTCTACCTTAAATAGAGACATGTTTTTTATTTTTATTAAATTTTCGACTTTGAGCTCTTATATCATGTGCAATAATTGACCGATTTAATTTCTGATTGAGGTGCTGAAACCGCACATTAATGCCCTTTAAAACGGGTATTTATTATTGTAATTATTTGTAGTACTTATAAAGAAGAATCGAAATATAAAAGTGAAAAAATACCGTGTTATTTACTTTATAAACAATCACTTCTAACAGGTGATTTTAAATTCTTTTATTATTATATTCCCATAGTTTATAATTAATAACAAGTATAAGGAAAAATTTAAACAAACATTGAATAATAAAGTTTGTTGTTATAAAGGATAAAAATTAATCAATTGGTTTTGTTTTCGCATAAACTCTCCTTAAACTCTAGATGTAAACAAACCTCTTTTCTTTTACTTAAATTTAGCTCTAAACGTAAAAGTTGTAGATCCTCGAATCTTTTTACATACTACCGACTTTTATTAGGGTAACATTTTTTTATGTTAAATACCTATATATTTTTTATTGTGTTTGTTATAATTATTATTTTTGTAGCAAAACTATAATCAATATTAGCTGTTTACACGATGTAGTTTATACAAAGTTCTCTCTTGCTCACGTATTGACACGGCCACATTTCATGGAAGTCATGTGTGGCATTTCCACACCGGTACTTTTTTACGTGAACAAAACCATAATAAATTACCTCAAATAATCTTTTCCTACTAGCGGCAGCAAAATTACGCATTATTGGACTGTTTTTAGGCATGAAAATGCAATTTCTCTGAGGTTTAAAGAAAAAATTACAATACGCAGCAAAATGCGATTTTGCTGCCTAGGCGGCAAAATCGTGTTTTGCTGAGGATTTTTCCAGGCTAAGCCACGCCCACATTCCCCGCTTCAAATAAATAAACAAACTCTCTCTTGTTTTATATAATCTTTAATCTAAATTATTTGAACAATTTACCTTAAAAATATTTTAAATTTATAAAAATAAGGTTCATAAATACTTATAATAAATTATACTTTTATAAAATAGAATGGAGTAAAAAGATAAAAAAGAAATAAAATTATTATAGAAATAGTAGGTTTTAAAATAATCATAAATAATTAAATTAGTGGCAACACTGCAGCTCGTCTATTATCATCATTTTTTTTTTTATTTAAAGTATTTCTGTCAATTCATTTTTTATAATTTTAACAGTTGATATTGTTGCTTGTTATATTTTTATTTTTTTAATTTAAATAGTTCAATAATAGTATTTGATAAGTAAGTAAGTATTCCCTTTTCTCCATTGAGAACCATTTATCCAATTCGCACAATTATAAATATATTTTACCTTTTTTGTTCAGAAACCAAATAGGTTTTAAAACTAAATTTATTTTAAGCTTCAAATTCTGCCTTCTCAATACAATTCTAGGAATATAGCTTCCTTTCCAACTTAATTGTACGAAGTGGAAATTAATTTACTCCAATCTCATTTTTTCAAATGTGATTGAAAACTTTGAATACATTCAAAGTTTGTAGAAAGTATACACTATGGACAAAAAATCAACTAGACTACATAGTAAAAGTAAAAAAGTAAACGTTACAATTTTTTGTAAACCTGTGATTCTGTGATGATGAAGTTATGATGTTATGTCATATAAATCTAGTTTACTCGAGTAGTTTTATTCATTACCTTTTCAAGAATATTCTTAAATTAATTTTTCCTTTTTTTACTTCAGATATGTCCACTAAAGCAAAAATAAAAATATAAAATGCATTCCAGACATTTTGTAACATAGCTCAGAGGCAGTCTTGGTACTCATTTTTAGGCTATTTAGTTCATTTAACTTACTACGTTTTCATTTCAAACATGAAAATAAATTTGGTTTCCGAAAACTAAAAATAAAATAATTAAGTTTACGAAATAAAATTTTATTAATACGTTACTTCAAGATTTTTTCTAAGCTTTAATAACCAAGGTACAGCTAGTTAATTTAGTTTAAAAATGGATTAGTTTATTTAGAAGTCTGTGTTGACGTGTTGTCATCAGTGTGTGCCCAAGAAAACTTTTATTTCATTCCAATAATACATTTTATTATATTTCAAGTAAATTTTGATTGGGTGTTTTCTTTTTTCTTTAATTAAAAACAACCTGTCTGTTTCAGTACAAAATCTGAGCAGGTTATTGCATACATTTTTATGTGGCATAAATATTTATATTTTTCTAAAAAAGAGTTTCACGAATTGTAGAAAACTCATTTTAAACTTGTGTAGTCACAATAGAAAAGTGGAACTGGTATTACAATTTTTATGTTCGGACCTTATTGCTACTACACGAGTGCCTTAGATATCTTAGTTTTATTTTTTATATTAAACTTTTAAAAGTATTCTAAAGCAATTATTTAAATACATAATTTAAATGTGGCGAATCAATTTAAAGGCTTTAAATCAATAATATATTGGTTGATTTATAGAAACTCTATATAATTATTATTTAAGTTCCAAAAAAAAAAAAAAAAAAAAAAATTGTAATGACGAAAATGTTTTTCATTATACATATATACATATATATTTCATTTCATGGAATATACAGCTCCTCATTTTATTCATCCTAACCTTTAACAATTGCGTTATTACATCAAAATTTTCGATACTTACGAAATGTAAAGTAATGAATGTGGTAACCAAATGTACCCAATTTATATAAATATATGTATATTTTTATATAACTAAAACAAAGGTTTTTTGCAACAAAGGATGTTAATAATAATTAATTTATTATTTTCTAGAAGATACAGAATTAAGATCGCTGACACATTCACATTATGCACTATTCAGATTATGTAAAGAAAATATTTGAGTTACAATTTGGCTATTTCAACATTTACCTCAACTTTCTGTAATTTCAAATTATATTGAGCAATGAATCCATTTTTAATTAGAAAAGACTAAATTAATTTAGGTAGTAAGTAAAAAGTGTAGTATATAATACAAATAGGTAAGAAAAAAAATATTTAAAAGACGACAAAACAAATTATTAAATCAAAATTTAAAATAAATTAAATGAATACTGACTTCGCAGTTTTTTCGCGGCTTTTTTATAATTTGAAATAAGTCTTAAATGCGTATTAAATTTAAATATATTTTTTAAATTTAAAAATATATATATTTTTTTTAGAAATTTAATATAGAAATAACATGATTCTATTAATATCAATTTATTTTTTAAAAAATCACATTTAAGATTTGACTTAAATTTTCTTAAATTTTATAGATAACTTTTTTTGTAAATTTTATTTTTTTATAATATAATTTTTAATTGTATACTTAGATTAATATAGATTGTATTTTTTTAGTAATAAATTATGACATGCTATGATTATAAGTTGTGAGTTAGCAGGAGTTACCTGTATATAATGTACATGGTGTGGATTCCAGGCTAGGACTAAAGTACTTGCGGGCCCTTGCAAGGCCGACCCACTTGAGGCGCATGCCCGGCGACATTGAAATAAAACGTAAGCCTGCCGTCAGCTTAAGACATGGCTGCGATCCCTAGAGCCGATAAAACCCCCCACCGATTACATTTATTACACAGCTCGCTTTTAAAAAAAATAAAAAATAAAAATAATAAATACACTAAGAGAGGAAACAATATTTGAAAGTATATTAAAAAAATATATTAAGAACCTTTAATAACAAAATATAATTTGACAAAATAAAAGATTTTGCAGTAAATCAATGGACAATATCCTTTTCTAGTTAATATCAAGGATGGTAAAATCGATGAGGAAGGTTTTGTTTTGGCTTTTCTGTCGATGAACTGTTTGAAGGTTTTTCTTTGAGTCGAGATGGGAACAGCGTGTGAAGGGTGAAAATCTCAAACCGTTCCATATTCATGGATTTAATGAAGACATGCGATTCACTCGAAACGGTTCACTGCTATTTCGTCTACACTCAATATGCAAAAAAAAATTAGTTCTCTTCAACTCTTATATTATACTCGTAACTTGGATAGCTAGTTTAGCTATATAGCTAATAACTGTTAAACAAAATATTGTATATAACTACATATTACCGAAAACTTAATAGCCGAAATGGTTGCCGAAGGCTGAAAACAATGATATTTTTTAACTTATTTACAGTTAAGGCAATTTACTTCCTCAGTATATCGTTAATCTTAGCTTTTTGAAGAATGGTTTTGTCCATTACTAATCTGAAATAATTAGTTATAAAGCTCTTGAAGGTTAACCACATTAGAGGTTTCAAATTGAGATTTCGTTGGGGGTTAAAGAAAAGGATTAAAAATGAAAAAATACAGCTGTCCTTCTGCAATAGACTAAATTTTATGTTATGTTAGATAAAATTTTCTTTGTTCGCTTCGAATAAAATCATGATTCCGATAATATTTCTCAAGACATCCTATTCTCTATGATGAACTTTACAAATTTCCCTTTGGTTTGAAATGGTCAGGGTCAGTAAATATTTTACAAGATATAATTACAATATTGCCTTGTAGTGGGAGTAAATAGCCATATAACGTTAGTTCCGCTTCAAAACGACTGATATAACATTCCCGATCTCCATAGATGGGTCAAAGTGACAAAATTTAAAATCATTTAGTAATACCCCAAATTATTAAGGAACATGTGCATTTGCTCTTAAATTACACTCCACTCAAAAATTACAACAAATATAAAATAATGTGATCTCTTCGCAATTGCTCGCTGATCCAAGAAATATTAAGAGTTTAATTTCGCAATATTCTTCCTGTTTTTGGGCAATAGAGATTAACGTATATACCAAATGTCTAATCTCTAGCTTAAGCACATCGTGAGATATGCTCCAAGATACGACGGACGGACCGACGAACAACCAAATGCATAAGGGTTTTCTAGGACGACCTCGCAACCCTAACAATTAAAACAATTTTGATAGATTTAAAAAACAGGAAGAAAATTAAATAAATTTACAATCACACGAAGTAGGATGCGAGGATGCTACATACCACACTAATTGGCAGACGGTTTCTCCTTTCATTTATTATTATAACAATAAAATGCCGCAAAGGTTAACTATAATGAAGCTGTCGTGAAATTTAGGTGAGCTATTTTGTTGATTTCAAGATTATTGTGATTATATCAACATTAATTTTGTACTCCGAGGTATAATATGGAGTGTATTATAAAAGTAATAAGTTGTATTTTTATTAAATAAATATAATAAATTATAAGTCCTATTGAATATTGAAGCCTACAACAGTTAATTTATTGAAATACTTTATTCAAACTATGAACATCCTTAATACTCTTATTATAAAAAATATAGGAATTAATATTGACTCCAGTGTTCACATCCAAGTCTTGGGAAATGAACAAGTAATTTCCTTTTCTTGTCACTTTAAATCCCCCCCCCCCCCCCTCGTATCAACAATGACTGAGAATGTGCGCCTCCCAGACCTAGCCGCTGGAGACGCAACTGTACTTCAGGCTGATTTTTTCCAGTATTATCATACATTTTTGTGTGATAAGGTTTGTTCAATGGACTACCTAAGCGGCCGATCTATTATTATCTAAGTGTTGTGTAATCAGGACGTATGCCAGGTTTGTTCAATGGACCCGTCTAAGCGGCTTATCCAGTATTATCATAATTTTGTGTGATCAGGACGTATGCCAGGTTTGTTCAATGGACAGTACTTAATACAATACTACTTACTTATTACAACGAACTCACTACTACGTTGATGTCTTCGGGTTCAATCCCTTGCGGGGAAGGAAAAAAATCACCCTATTCTTCATCGGGTTATATCTTTAATGTTTTATTACTAAGAATGGTTTTTTTTATTAACTTTAACTAAAAACATTATTCAATCCAATTATTATATTATAAAGGCTTTCAAGAAATTTTTGGTTGTTTAAATTTCTTAAGCATTTCGTGAACACGAACTAAATTTATACAGTGAAGTATTGCATGTGTCACTGAAGTAAAATCAAAAACGAAATTGTATAATCAATGAAAAATTTTAATAATAAGAGTCTACTTGAGTGTTTTTGTGTAAGGATTTCTTTATACTAAATTCATGAATTGTTTCGGAGTTTCACGGTTAAAATTATATAATGTTCAATTATTTATCAAACTTTACTATAAAATAATTCCTCTCTGGTGGAGAATCGAACCCGATCCCTCGCCCTTTGGTATTTTTCTTTTATTTATTTATTTATTTATTTTTCTTTTGGGTTTTAGTCCCGATCAACTGCCAGGGTTATTACAGGACGGGGCAGTGG
This sequence comes from Gerris buenoi, assembly GCA_001010745.2. Lineage (NCBI taxonomy): Eukaryota > Metazoa > Arthropoda > Insecta > Hemiptera > Gerridae > Gerris > Gerris buenoi. The sequence goes on from KZ652126.1 coordinate 224,844, forward strand.
CGGCTGGTGAAACATTAACTTGGGGGTTCAAACCTAGGGGGGGTCCGGGGCATCATCGTACCCCGAGGCGAAATCGAGAAATGAATTTTAGCTCCAAATTTAAANCCCCCCCCCCCCCCCCCCCCTAGGGACGGCCCTGCTCTTCAGTTGTCACTGTCACCTATCCCTTCTACATTCCATCCTTCTGATATATTGAGTCCATTATTTAATCTCTCCCGAACAATCAATTTAACTTGGATCAAAGACTCACCAGGTACTAACAAACAAGACTAAATAAAACGAACAGGCATGATAAGAAGATGCAACACTTCACTCAGTAGTTTGAACAGATCTAAGTCATCTCTACAATACGGCAAAACAAGGTATTTGTATTGTTTGCTGTATTGTAGAGATAACTTAGAACTGTCCAAAAGTCTGAGTGAAGTCTTGCATCTTCTTTTCATGCCCGTTCGTTTTATTTAGTCGTGTTTGTAAGTTCCTGGTGAGTCTTCGGTCTAAGTTGCTGATTCTTCGGGACATTGATTGTTGCAAAATAAATAAATAAGCATAATCATAAAAAAAGATAATTAAATAATAATATATTTAAAAATTTAATTTTAATCGCAATACTTTTTACTTTTCCTCGCCGTCTCCGAAGGAAAAGTATTGCTTACACCCAAACTTTTTTTTTTTTTAGAGATTTCAACGGAATTATCCGTTTTAGGTGTTTTTAAGACCTCCTGAGTGGTTTTCAGCATGACTTAGCGCCCAAGGAATTTAACCTAGGGAGTAGAAACTTGGCAGAAAAATCAGTCCTTACCTGTAGCGGAGCCGCCCGGAACTTTAACTTTTTCCACCATCTTGAACCCAGTTTGCTGAGTAAGCAAAAAATAAAAAAATCGTAATAGATCGAAAGTGGTCCTGATTGAGTTGAAGTTCGGCACGAATGTACCTCTCTGAATGACAAACAAGCCCACCAAATTTAATTTTGATATTGTCCACCATTTTGAAGTTATCAATTTTTGAATTTTGAAACTTTGACAGTTAATAATGCCAAAAGTATAAATACGTTTTTGACATATAACATATCGTTGGAACCGGAAAAAATTAAGAAACAAATATAAAAAACTCGATGCTGCTTTCTCCTGCTGCTTCTCAGCAGGAGAGGCCACTTTATTGGCCTCCGAAGTGAGGAAAAGTTCCGAGGTACCCCGTACCCGATTTTTTCTAGATAATAATATATACGTAATATATGAAAACTGTGGCGGGACGAAAGAAGGATGGAAGGTGGCTAAATCTGCTTACGTTTGCAGAGGATTTAGTTATACATAGTTAAAAAAAAAAACTAATAAAGCAACGGAAATGCTAAAAGAGCTACAAGAAAATCTGAAAGCATAGGGCGAAATATTGACAGAAACAAAACTAATGCTGTATATAAATATCATAATAATAATGATATAATTAAAGACGCGGAGGAAAGGGAATTGGAATTAATGAAAGAATATATACCTAGGCCTAATAAACAACCAAGATCCAAATTAAGAAATAAAGGTGAATCAGAGAATTTCTCTAAGATAGAAGGCTTTTAACAATTATTATAACAGCCTATAGCTATTAATCTAGCATTGAAACGCAGCTAAGGAAAGATTTGGACTACTAGGTTTTCTTCATGTGATGACGTACGGAGTGGATGCATGGAGATTGACTACACATTAGTTAGGAAGAGTATTTGCACGCAGAGAAGCATGAAAATGAACATGTATAATCACGTTAAAACATTTCACTTTAACTAATTTTATAATATGCGTATCATATAGGTTCGAGTTAGCTTGCATTATTACTCTGAAAAAGTAGAAGTAAATCTTTTAAAACAAACCCAAGGCCAATTTCATCTGAAGTTTAAATATTAAGTTGATCTTTTTAGAGTGTAATTAAAATGTTACATCAAGAAAACCATGTTTTAAGGGATAGAATAAGGTCAAAAAAAAATCTTATGAATTTGGAGTGCAAGGTGAGGGTTACAAATAAAAGTTGTATATCCCGATCCCTTAACAAAATAAAATTAAAAAAAATAATCAATTGAATTTGAATTAATTAGGAATAAATTTCCAAATATATTATCCTTGTAGTACTATGTATAATAAATTTATTTTTACATTGGTTCTAAGTTCTATATTTAAATTTAATAAGAGGAAGTTTTACTTTATCGAATGTTTTTAAGTTCTTTTTGCAACCTTGAAATGCATTTCCTTTTAACTTATTGTCGCAGTGTTAGGAAACATATAAATCAAAGTTGTTAGTTTTCCTGCATAATCAAAACCGTCTATATTCCTGTTAGAGACGATTAATTGCATGCAGTTTGCTAGGTCCCACTGAGTCTCGTTTTCAATGAAAGTAAAAGCTGAGGAGTAAGGTGAACTGGGGCGTAATATCGAACTGGCCTTCTTACATCCATAAATACTCCTCTTTTCTTAGGGTTCTTCTGCCCACGGACCAGAACAAACCGGCCAATCTGTTCTTGTTTATATATAAAACGAAGGCTCATTCTATCTAATAGATTTAACTGATCTAAAAGCTTGGAAGAATAGCTTTAATAGTTAGCTCACATTTAAAAGCCATTTAGGCATAATTACGAGTATTTCAAGTTTACTAAGACTAGTCCTTTTCTCTCCCTGTTTAAGTAAAAATGTGTCCTCAAATGGTAATTATATGTGGGATACCATTCAGTCACAACAGTTTTAACAAAAATATCTAATAAAAACCTTATGCAGTTAGTCACCTCGTATTGCCAGGAATATGAGGAGAGGATAGGTTCTGGACAAGAGGATTAGGATGGTGGATGTTTGGTGTGGAAGAAATGCAACGAGAGATGTGAGGATAGAAACATTTATGACGTTATTTCTCATTCAGTTGGCCACGTTATATTTATTTTCGAAGGATTAAGGTCTGAAGGCATTGAATCTTTTAAGAATTGTATAGTTTGGTTGATCCCACCTAGATAATTAGTTTGCCCGTTAGAGATAACTTAGATCTGCCCAAAAGTCTGTGTGAAGTCTTGCATTTTCATTTCATGTCCGTTCTATTTAGTCTTGTTTGTAAATTCCTTAAACTAAAATTACACTTATTCTGTTAACAGCCCTCGTTAAGAATTCAGCTCACAATTATCATCATTAACCCACCGTTCTTAGTAATTCAAGTAAAGGAGATTCTTTTTTCAGTCAAGCAACAAATCCTCCTTTTGCTCTTTCCTTTATTGTACTCCATTTTGTCTTTATATCTTTTGAGTTTTCCTTTTAAAAACGAATGTTTGGACCTTATATTCCTGCTATATTTAACCTAAAATATCTATGATCTAAATATTAAACAGTATATATATATGTACATTTTTAATGGATTTGATTGCATAAATAGATACTACTAAGTTAGTATTTTTCAACAGAGACTTAGTGAAACTTCCTTATAGTAAAAGAAATAATGAGCCTAATACTAATAGGCCACTTTACGATGAACTAGTTGAAACAGGTCACTAATAAATATGAATAACAATATAACATCATATGAAGATAAAATAAAAACAATAACTTAGACCACGAGCTTAAATACTTGAATACTCCCCAGGACGAATCACTATTATTGACATTGGAATTACTGTATCAGCTAACGATTTCATAAGACTTGGCCATTGAAATCGTTTCACAGTTATAAAAGCTATAGGTTTAGATGGCTTCCAGAATATGGCAGACAGGCAGAATATGGTATTTTTTTTTAAATTCTTCGTATTAAGTTCTCTTTTGTTTGTTTGAATGCCCGTCGTCAAACTCTTTGCAGGGCTAATTAACCCTCTTCCAGTCTCCTATCTAATCAAGCTGAAACTTCGCACATAGACTCAGTAGCAATACAACAATAAACATTGCATCAAATTAATTAATTAATTAAAATTATTATTTTCTATGATCTATCTATGTGTGCCGTCTTCTATGACCTATAGTAGGTGAATCCTTTTTTTTTTTTTTTTTTTTTTTTGTATATATGAGTTTCGGTGTTTCTCAAGCCGGTTAAAAGTTTTGGTTTTTTGTTACATCTTCTACTTAAATTCATATTACAATAGGTATTATTGTTTCACAAAGCATCTTTGTGCAGCGTCATATCCATATTCTTACTTAACGATGTTGTTATCAGTTATCATTATGCTCTTGGTTTTGATTTTTTAAAAGACAATAAAACATATCCATCATAAACCACAAACAATAATAGTTAAAAAGCTAATATCACAAACCTAGGTAGGTATATATTCTATATAATAATAAAAAGGAAAAAAAGGACTAGAAATTTAAATCATTTTGTGTTTTATTTGGACGAGGTTTTCTTTATTAGCATTTTAAAACGTAATGTTAAGTTATAATGATCGTCACTTTTTACTTTTAGTTAATTACTATTAGATTTATGAAACCAAGAACTAAATACATATTTATATTTCTTAAAATATTGAGTTATTAAATATTTGCTTGGGGGTTCACTGAACCAGTGAACCTAAGCACGAGCCGCCACTGGGACGGGGGTTATCTAGCCACTTTACTCATCTACTCGATGAGATCATCAGTGTGAAACATGTCTCATCTCTCTTAGATTCGAACTCGGATCCAGGGTTTAGACCTTGGTTTCAGAGTCGAGAGCGTTAACCACTCGGTTACGCCGGCCCCCTAGGGTTTTTTTTTATTTTTTAATTATTTTTTACTAGCCGTTATGCCCGTGAAAACGGGCAGAATAAAATATAGTCAAAAAAGAGATAGTTATAATTAAAACATTTAAAAAGATATATTATACTGTTTAAATAGAAAGTTTTATGCCCTCCGAATCATTACATAGGCATAGCTCAGTCGGTAGTGTTAGAGGCTTAGGCGCTGGAGGTCACTGGTTCAATCCTAGCTTATGGCTCATCAAATTTAACGTTATAAATAATTTAGAGGTGAGTCGTTGCCCGTCGCCCGTCGCCGTTGCCGTCGGGACTCTACTCGATTATATAAAAGATTTTTATTTTTTAATGTTAATACCTTTATTAACATTTTTTAAATAATAATAATAATACAAATAATACATTACATATTTTACAAGTAATATATTAGCGCATCTAAGGTTATCTCTCTACTACAGTCTATAAGATTAGAGTTGGCACAGGCACAATCAAGGTCGGGAAACAACAAACGTGGAGGTAGTTTTGGGGTTACAAAAAGGGAAAATCAGTATTGCCATGTTATATTTTTTTTGTGGAACAGGGGTAGAGTAGAGCATTTTTTTCTGAAGTTGCATTCAACATTGGGGACCAATAGAATAGTTTCCCACAAACTTTTCCCGCCTTTTGATTGTGCCAACTCTAATCTTATAGACTGTAGAGTACATATACAGGGTGGCACAAAAGTATGGAAACCCCTGAATAACAATTCTGAATAACAATTTTGAATAATAATTTTGACTCAGGAGACCTTAACCGTAGAATCGTTTACCACTCTTATACAACAGACTGAACGTGACGAAACTCTTACATCTGAAAGAAACGAAGAATAGATAGCTATCGAACCATATAAAATGATTTCTTACAGAGAACCACGGGGCTAGGTCTAGATGGCCCGTGAATCGTTACCCTACAGACAAACGAACGTCCAACATACTGTTGACAATTAAGATCTATTTTGACTTAATTTAAGTGAGTCAAGTTTAAGAAATATACCAGAATTACTTTGAGCAAACGATAAACGATTATGGATAGAACAAAAAGACTTTTAGCATACAAATAATTTCTTCCCCATGCCCTCATCGATTGTACTTGGACTAAATAAGATCAGATTGAATCTGTTTTCATTTCTCATCCAGATATTTTCGTTCCCGATAATTTAAATGTAATAGATAGCATAATTGACACCATAACATTGGCATTCCTCATCAGCAGGGCCGTGCCTAGGGGTTCAGGCGCCCGGGTCAAAGTAATCTGTGGCGCCCCCTCGCCCCCTATTGCCATTTACCTATTAGTTTAAGATAGGGTTTAGTCAAAGATAGACGCGGCGCCCGGGTCAGTTTGACCCGGTTGACCCCTCCCNGCACCCGCCTTGGTACGCCACTGGGCGGGTAATGGCTAAACTAAGCCGAATTCGAAAAATTTATTATTGAGAACCATGTTCTCAATAGCGCACTAAGCTTTTTTGTGGCACCCTATATATATATTACATGTGTCCACTAATAAGTTTATACAATGTGACATCACAATCACAAGCATTTCAAGCTGAATAAAGATATGAAATGTTACTTCCTGGACACATTTGTGTTAATATTCTGCCTTGTTTCTTTGTTATATATTATATAAAATATTGCAGAAATACATTTCCATATTCCACATTTTTTGAAGCTCTTTTATTATTAGTTATAATTTACATATTCTACTAATTAATTTTGTTTTCCATTTCTACAGGGACTGGATATTTTTAGCGACTGCGAGTTTATTCATGCTACATAAGTATAAACTAAAACCAGGAAGGGAAAGAGAGAAAGCAGCGCTTACCCTACAACCTGTAGGGCAATGAAGGAAACTAGTTTTCCTTTTAGTTCCCTGATTTCCCGCTAGATTGAACTCGGAGCCTCTGATTCAACGTATCATAACTACACTTCTTTTAGGAGGTAACAACAAAAACAATATTCAGATATTTTCTTTTATATGTTTTCTAAATTTTAACTTAACCTACTGACAATATGTTAATTATGTCGTTTTAGTAAATTTTTAAAATTTGAAAGGAGTACCTAATAATATGTACGCTTCTATGATAAATCGACATAAATTGCACTTGTAAAAGTTCAATAAATTGAACTTGTAATATTTAAATAGATAGAATTAGCATAGTATAGTCGCAGCTAAAAAAAATAATAGGATGAGTAATACAATCAGATTGAAATGTGTAAAAATAAATGTAAAATGGTATAGTGTGTAGTAGAAAGAAAAACATAATGTAATAAGTCACGAAATTATGTCGATTGAAAGGGAATAGTTTTGTCGTTTAGATTAAAAAGTATTACATATAAATTATATTTATATCTTCCGAAAGTGACCATGTCGGAGAATTTGTGAATTTGTGATTTATAAATTCTCTGATAAGATTTAAAAAAAAAAAACTAAGTCTCGCGTAAAAAGTTGTGAGGCCACAGGATTAGCCAAATCTCCCCTTAAGCGCAAGTAAGTTGTACAAGCTCTAATTTATCCAGTACAAGAACATGATATTGATTGACAAAAACATGGTCTTTCCCAACTCTTTCTACACTATATATGTTTAGATTTAAAAACATTTTCTGTCACTAGTCTTTGAAATAGTGCACACCTTTCCTTAAATCTATCTCATGCTTAATTTATACCTTAATACTTAATTTACTTAATTAATTATACTTAATAATTATACTTTACTGATTCGTTGATGTCCCGATCAAAAAAACTTTATGGTTTTATTATTAGCATGTTTTTTTTTTAGTAGTTTACATCTTAGCTTATTTACTTGATATCTTCTTAACACGATAGGTTGTCAACCTTTATTAGATGACGCATTATCATCTAATTTTCATATTAGCTTTATTTCATTAGTTATGTTGTATATTATTTTGTTTTATTGTTAGCATGTTGACTTTTTTATAAGTTTACTAACAAGTAATCTCGATAACGTTCTTGTTCCTAGTTACTTTGTTATATTGTAATCTTATTGACTTTTTTGTTAGTTTACTCCTCAGCTTGTTTACTTCTAAGTTTCTTTTTTTTTCATAACTACTCTTATTTATGCATACATGATTTAATTGGTTAAATTGTATATTCAATATCGAATTTTAGGCATATAAAAAACATTATAGCGATAGCGTAACTTACATACTTTTCTAAGATCGCAATCTTAAAAACTTACTTTTCATATATCGCACATAGACTCAGTAGCAATACAACAATAAACATTGCATCAAATTAATTAATTAATTAAAATTATTATTTTCTATGATCTATCTATGTGTGCCGTCTTCTATGACCTATAGTAGGTGAATCCTTTTTTTTTTTTTTTTTTTTTTGTATATATGAGTTTCGGTGTTTCTCAAGCCGGTTAAAAGTTTTGGTTTTTTGTTACATCTTCTACTTAAATTCATATTACAATAGGTATTATTGTTTCACAAAGCATCTTTGTGCAGCGTCATATCCATATTCTTACTTAACGATGTTGTTATCAGTTATCATTATGCTCTTGGTTTTGATTTTTTAAAAGACAATAAAACATATCCATCATAAACCACAAACAATAATAGTTAAAAAGCTAATATCACAAACCTAGGTAGGTATATATTCTATATAATAATAAAAAGGAAAAAAAGGACTAGAAATTTAAATCATTTTGTGTTTTATTTGGACGAGGTTTTCTTTATTAGCATTTTAAAACGTAATGTTAAGTTATAATGATCGTCACTTTTTACTTTTAGTTAATTACTATTAGATTTATGAAACCAAGAACTAAATACATATTTATATTTCTTAAAATATTGAGTTATTAAATATTTGCTTGGGGGTTCACTGAACCAGTGAACCTAAGCACGAGCCGCCACTGGGACGGGGGTTATCTAGCCACTTTACTCATCTACTCGATGAGATCATCAGTGTGAAACATGTCTCATCTCTCTTAGATTCGAACTCGGATCCAGGGTTTAGACCTTGGTTTCAGAGTCGAGAGCGTTAACCACTCGGTTACGCCGGCCCCCTAGGGTTTTTTTTTATTTTTTAATTATTTTTTACTAGCCGTTATGCCCGTGAAAACGGGCAGAATAAAATATAGTCAAAAAAGAGATAGTTATAATTAAAACATTTAAAAAGATATATTATACTGTTTAAATAGAAAGTTTTATGCCCTCCGAATCATTACATAGGCATAGCTCAGTCGGTAGTGTTAGAGGCTTAGGCGCTGGAGGTCACTGGTTCAATCCTAGCTTATGGCTCATCAAATTTAACGTTATAAATAATTTAGAGGTGAGTCGTTGCCCGTCGCCCGTCGCCGTTGCCGTCGGGACTCTACTCGATTATATAAAAGATTTTTATTTTTTANATATATAGATATATATATATATCAGCAATGTAATACCGTGTTTTTGCACACTGCAATAAGTGATGTGATATGGCTCTCACTAACACAAATTGTGTGTGTGTGTTTATATATATATATATTCCTGCTTTTAGTCTAAACGGTAAATACCTTTTTAAAATTGTGTATATTTACGCTATTTTATGAGGTTATTAGGGCACGAAAACACCTGTTATGTTATTCCACTATCAGCAATACTTTGCCAGAAAGTGTCATATAAAAATAGACTTTATACTATAATTAATTTTCTATTTAAAGTTTTTTCTTTAAATCCAACTAAATGTGTATTGTTCTAAAGAGAAGATCACATAACTTTTAGAAGTTTTTAGTATATTTTTAATGTCGTTTGTATATCATCTCTGATATACTGGTAGGATAAATAATGAGGTTGTATAAGGTTGGACAAGAAAAATTACGAATTATTAAATAACACACAGTATGTCCCCAGATGAGTACTGAAGAGGAATTATAATATACTAGCCGTTATGCCCGTGGCAACGGGCAGAATAAATATGGTTTAAAAAAAGTTATAATTAAAATACATATTTAAATAGATATTTACTGTTTAAATAATACGTTTTATGCATGGAGTTTCATTACAATGGCATGGCGTAGAGGTAGCGTTTTCGACTGACGCACAGAAGGTCACTGGTTCAATCCCAGCTTATGGCACATCAATTTTTAACGTTATAAATCGTTTAGAGGTGAATCGTCGCCAGTCGCCGTTTTCGGGACACTACTCGATTATATAAAAGATGGTTCAGAATTGCAACAAACTTAAATTGTTAATATTTATGTAAATATCTATCTATATTATTAAAAAATCGGGTATGGGGTACCTCGGAACTTTTCCTCACTTCAGAGGCCACTAAAGTGGCCTCTCCTGCTGCTTGGCAGCAGGAGAAAGCATCAGCGTTGGACGTGGTCAGTACTTGGATGGGTGACCGTTCTAAACTAACTGATTAATTATCATTCTTAAAAAAAACCCTTATTTTTAATAACTATATTTTATTTAATTATTTGAATTTGGCGGTATTTTGACAGATGTAAACAAACTTTGACGACATCAAAATCATCACACTAATAAAATAAATACATTTGCTTATAACTTTTAAAGTAATTAATGGAATTTCATGGGTTTTTTTCATATTTGTTCCTTAATTTTTTCCGGTTCCAACGATATGCTATATCTCAAAATCCTATTTATAATTCCGGCATCATTAACCGTCAAAGTTTAAAAATTCAAAAATGTATAACTTTAAAATGGCGGCCAATATCAAAATGAAATTTGGCGGGCTTGTTTGTCATACAGAGAGGTACATTCGTGCCAAATTTCATTTCGATCAGGAGCATTTTCGATTTATTACGATTTTTTTTTAATTTTTGTTGACTAAGCAAACTGGGTTAAAGATGGTGCAAAAAGTCGATTTTCCGGGCGGCACAACTACAGGTTAGGACTGATTTTTCTGCCAAGTTTCAACTCTCTAGGTTAAATACCTTGGGCGCTACGATGATAACACACATACATACGTCATGCTGAAAACCACTCAGGAGGTCTTAAAAACACCTAAAACGGATAATTCCGTTGAAATCTCGAAAAAAAA
>KZ652126.1:241439-256656 GCA_001010745.2 Gerris buenoi
TTGGGAGCAGAGATTTTTTTTTGTTTATTAGTTGTACATTTTGTTTTTTTCCGGATAGGGGGGGGGGGGTATAGCTGGATCTGTGGGGAATAGCGCCATAGGCCTAGGGGGGGATGGGCACCCCTGCATTCATTAGAACAGCAATCGGAGATGAGTTTCTACAACTCAACATTTCCATTTTGCGCTCCACCTTTTCACCAATTTAGAAGAGTTGAGCTGTATAATGTCAGTAAAACTAATATCCATAACAAGGGTACCAGGGGCTATCGTAAATTACCGTTCTAACACAGATATACATTTGGTTCAATTTCACGAGTTATGAAAGACATTTTACAATTATGATCCCATTGAAAATATCAAAATAATAAATCTTAAATATCAAAATAATTAATCTTCATCAACTCAATCATTCAATCATTCAACTCAATCAACTCAAGTTTCAGGTCCATTTTTGTTTGACTTTAAAGTATTGTTTAAATAAAAAATTAAAATCAGTTTTTGCTGTAGAAAAAATAACTTTATTATTCGATTTAACACTGTTTCATTGCAATGAATTTGTTAAGCCCAACATATGTGTGGCACATGGCTTCCTCGCATCCTATTTTGTATATTTTCACAACCTATTACTGTCAAATTTGTTTCATTTCTCCCGATACTGAGATTTTTTAAATCTGCTAATATTTTTAATGAATTAATGTATCAATTTAGCAAGGAGAGCAAATGGTTTTATTGACCTGGGGCAATCTGCAGGCTACTTTCGTAAAACAATCCAAATTTTATAAAAATCAGATAAGTACTTTTGAAGATATAGGGGTTAATAAATTTATGTTTGTGCGCTTGTAGAATAGAAACTTATTGAGCGCAGAACTTCGAGAGTTGAACTTAAATTCGACTTAATTATGACCTACCATCCTAATTTCATTAAAATAGGACTAGTAGTTTTTTAAATATGTATTAGTTTGCGAAAACTGGGTGACAGACAGACCGAAAGACTGACAAGGAACCAAAATGATAACACTAATAATGGAACCCTAATAACTGAAACGGATTTATGTTTTGAAATTTTTGAAATTGGAGTCGAAAAATGTTTGCTCTTTAGAACTATCACGAATAGCTTCCGTTACCTTCGGTGCGTGATCAGAAGGAAAAAATAAGAAATAATTAAATTTATAATTTGTGTAATTCAATTTATGTGTGTCTCTCCAAATAACAACCCCTATATGTCAGTAGAAAAGTGGTTTCAAGAGTGTGAAAAATACAAAAACAATATCGTTCATTCATGGGCTGTACACCAAGTGCGCAGGGAAAGGTCGGGTCACGGTCGAAGTGCGACAGCCCCTTTTTTGTAGGGTACGGTCGAAGAGCGCCGGGATAATCCCATCTATTGAAACAGGTAGTCCGACCTCCTCGGGTCTCCTGAAGGACTAATCTTTGTCGCCTATACTCAATATAAAGCGCTTTGAATAAACTGCTCAGAATGAATGATACGGCGATCATTAGCAAATCTCAGTGTGTAGGAGAATCTGTAGAATTTTCTTGTAAGAACGAAATCAATATTGAGTCAAAAGATACACTTTAATTTGAGAATATTCAAAATGAAAATAAATACTTAAAAAATCAAAATAAGATCATTAAACATAGAAAATTTAAGAAAATAATCAATACGAGAGAAAAAACAATTTATTTTGTTAATATTAAAAATTAAAGAAATGTTTCTTACATAAATTACACTAACTTATAAGTAAATGCTAATATTTATTACAAGGGCTTAGATTACCTTAACATTAAACGTACCCATGAAAACTAAAATCTTCTGTATAATATGTAATATACATATAATAGAATTGAGTCTATATTCAATCAATATAATACAAAATACACATTGAAAGGTGTAATTTATTTCCTAAATAAGTTAAAACTGACTCACATTTTAAATCTTGATACCATATTATTTTAAACAACCAACGGTAGGCGGCTTGAATCCCACATTGGTATTGGGAATTTAACCGTGGACAGATCAATATAGTTCTCGGTGGTATAGTCTAAAAATCGGACATTGCGATGGCTTATTTTTTGGCTTATAAAATCTTCAATATAACATTCTTCAACTTCTTCAGGGTCTATATAGGGTAGTCCGAAGATAAACTTAATCAGTTGACCATCGTTGATAGAACATCGGTAGTCCTCAGTAAATCCAAAATCCTGAATTTTTCTAAAGTGCTTGGGAAGACATTTCGAACGGCTTGTTGGATTCTAATTTCGAAGTCCGCTATAAAGTTCTTTGGGTTTAGACAGGGTGCAAGAGGTATAACCCGGGCTTACCTGACCTCACCCTTCAGACACTTTAGACTAAGAGGCTGGCGCACTTCGACCGTAACCTTTTTCTAATCCGAAGGGGGGCTGGCGCACTTCGGTACCAGCCCATTCATGAATATTGGTTTATTGAATTGAATTTCTGAACTTACAAAACTTTTATTGTGTTAAAAAAGAGTGAAACAACGTTTCTTATAAGTGGGGGAAATTTTTTTAATAAAATTATTATGAGAGGTCCTTTTTAATTTTTCCTACAGTTTATTAGTATGTATATATAGAAACAAAGTATTGTGATAGCGCAATGATTCGATTCGAGTTTTTTTTATGGATTTACATTTATTGGTCCCCCAGGTCTAAAAAAGTGTTTTTTTGTTATCTGTCATAGTCTGCAGTGTATGTAGATTCGTGGGTCCTTAATTATTGAACCGATTTCCATGAAATTGCGTAAATGTTTTTAAAAAATTCCCCCAGAGCCCTGAGGTGATGAGCTATACATTTGGTAGCACAATTAGCTCCCAAAAACTCTAAAAAAATTCTCAAAAATAGTTTCAACGATTTTGATTAAACATTTTTATTTTAATAAAAACTTAAACTACGTAGGCCTTTCACCCGCGAAAAATTTAATCTTTGAAATATTAATGAAAATAAATTGGATTTTGCTGAATTGAACCTGTCGAACACTTTTTTATGGGCTTAAAAATAAATTGATTAGATATCTTTGGATTAGAATTCATTGATACTATGTTTCATGAGAAAGTTTCGTTCCGAGTTGGCCGTTACAATTTCTTTAATCTCCTATTTTACCAATACTAATATGGAAGTTTGCAAGAGTCTCTTAAAATTTATCTGCTCATACATACTAATAAAGAATAATATATTTTATCTACTTCTGGGAGAGAAATGTGATTTTACTGATTAGACTAGCTGCTTTTCTTGATTTATCCTAGTTACTTCTTTTATTCTAAGCAATAGAAGATATCTTTAATACTTTTAGTAATTTTCTGGTAAAAATATATATAAATAAATATTTTATATTGCGTGAATTATTCATGTAGAAGTTTAGTGTGTTATACACTTGTGTTTTGTACTTTGTTATAGATTCAGTTTGCTATTCACTTATTGTTATTATTCCAAAGCTTCTTATTCGATTTCTTTATGAACATTAATTTTAGTTAATACGTATATTATTATCTTATTAATATAACATAGTGATTAAATATGTTATATTAATAAAGATAGTATGTTGCAGTTTCATTTTTCTGCCGCCAGTAGGTAAAATATTGTATGCAACAAGGCAGCAAAGGAAACATTTCTGACTCGTTTATTCATTGCCTGCCTTGGCTCCGCCTCGACAGTCAAATAAGTACAAATAACCTGCCGAGGCGAAGCCGAGGCAGATAATAATTATGATAGCCTTTCCTCGCCTTCGGCTCGGAAGCTGACCTAATCATTCGTCCGTAAAATTCCATTTTGCTGCCTAGTTACATAAATAACTATTATTTAGAATTTGTCTCTATTCGTTAAATTATTTAAGATGAATTATGGACATTATTTAAAGATATTAACTAATTCAGTAATGAATTGGTTTGCCACTTTTATATCACGTGTTATATTACCTTTGCAATTTTTTTTAATAAACCATAATAATATTGGCGGTTTATTTAAATCTAACTTTTATCTTTTTAATCTTCTATCTTCTTAATATTGTTTAAATATTATCTATTAATAGTTGGTCGATTTATGTAATATAATATGCAATTTTATAAAAAGCCTGCATACCATGGCTGCAAATGTATAGCAAATAAATTATACAAAATACTTCAATAAACGATTAAGAAGCATTTCTTCTAGTCTAAGGATCTTAGAATGATTTACGAGAGTCAAGTTCAAAGATATTTGAATCACCATAGTATAAAAATCATAATTGTACATTTTTAGACAGAAATCAATTACTATAATGTCCCAATCTTTTTGCATCCAGAGCAAAGAATGATTAAATAATAATTGTCATATTTAATAGTACTGACTATACATATGTTAGAAACAATTACTTAGCCTGGGCCAATCTGGCAAAAATGCTAATTAGAATGTTTTAGATTGAGTAAGAAATAGCAACAAACTTATTTAAGTTCTAGATGACTCAAATTCAACGTGTATACCTTTGGTAAAAAAAAAAAATTAAATAAAAAATGAAGTTTCTTATAAAAATACCCTCAGTTTGATTGTTATTATTCTTTATAATTTTAAATAAGATGTAATCTTTTTTGTTATTGGTAAAATAGAAAGAAAAAATAAATGTAGTGAAACCATTATTTAAAGGAGACCAGATTTTAATCTTGAGGTCACCCTCCCGTCAAGAATCGATTGCTATAAAAGTCCGTAAAAGTAAAACTTGAGGAGTATATTTTTAGTAGAATAAAACAAAAAAAAAAAAATTCAGTTCAAGCCTTGTTAAATGATTTTAAGGTTTTTAATCGTTGACATATTTTGTAGCCCACCCCCTTCCTATTTATTGAATGGAATGATGGGGTTCTGTGTTGTGAAATAAGTGTACTTTTATAGCTCTCCCTTGGGTTTAAGTTAAACCTTGTTGCTCTATGCTCTAAGGAGGGGGAATACTCGGGCCTTGAGCGGTCAGACCCTGGGTTATCACGCGAACTGACCAGTAAGACTAAAGAGAAGGAGGTGGCGTGGGGCTTCGAGAAAATCTATAGCAAGACGGGGCTACCCCACGCACCCGGACGACTGTCGCTGATAACTGCCGTTCTCCGAAGGAAGAAGGCCCATTGAGGTTAGTGGCTCACGCCCTTTGAGTTGGAATAACGATGACCTCATACAAGAAAGCCGTCATACCGAAAGGAAATTAACTTTAGAAGTACAAAATTGGAAAATATATGACTCGTTCAGTTATAAAGCTTATTTTCTTCAACAACTCATTCCAAATTATCTAGTGAAGAAGTTGAGCACCCATGTTCCTTTCCTTCTTAAAGTCGAAGTATAATACAAGTACAACTAACTTTTGTTTTGATGGCTATATTAGTTACGAGAGCGAGAGATAACTTATATAGGAATGAAAAATTGAGAAATGCTATAAATAATGAGGAAGACCAAACATGTAGGTTAGTCGTTCATAACCTTTAAAGCTTCATCTAAAGTCCGGGACACAGATGTCCGCACCGGTCAACGTTTATTATATATTGCAAATTATATTTAATAGATGTCATGGCGATTAATTAACTAAGATAATTATGTAGTACTAAAGACCGTACTCAAAACTATTGCTTTTGGAGTCACCAAAATTGTTTGAAATGAGTTATAAAATGTGGATAACCCCCCCCCCAAATTTTGAAAATTGGTGCAAAAAAAATCTCAAAATTGGTTCTGATGCATTTCATTAAACCATTCTCAGAAGTAGTCCACTTAATTTCGGATTTCATCGAATAAGGCATTTTCCTAGTTGTCAAGATATTTTCATCAGTATCTATTGTTGAAAATCAATTTGATTTAACTAAATATCAAAAACGAGATGTAAACAATCAACTGTTGAACACTGTTTAAATATGTTTTATAATAAATTAATTGAATGAGATATTGTTATGGGGTAGGTATATAAATTCAGTATCACTATTTATATAGGTACATATAATTTGTTTGTAATAGCACAACCAATTTTTTAGTCATATAAGTAGTATATTTATTATTATATAACAGCATTGTCACGGCATAAAACATGTTTATGGATTTACATGCTTTAAGGTCCTCTGAGATGAAAAAAGTGTTTTTTAAAAATATATCTTTCAGTGTAGAGTCCCCGCCTCTACACTGGGGGAGGGGACTATGCTACTGGACTGATGTAGGCAATATTTTAATATCATAGCTATAATCTTACAACCTTTAATATTACAGATATTGCAACAATAATTGAAGATCACTTATCAACTTATGATTATACCTTTATTTATTTTAATGTTGTAATATATACAATAATTAATATTACAGATATTGCAATAATAATTAAAGATCACTTATCAACTTATGCTTATACCTTTATTTATTTTAATGTTTTAATATATGTAATAATTAATGTTACAGATAATTAATGGAGGCATTCCAACAAAACAGTTTTAGTGTGCAATTTAATAACAATATGTGTCATTCTCTTTCGTCTATATGTTTTAATTATGGATATGGAACTGTTGCCTAGGTAAATAGATCGGTAACTCTATTTCTATAACATCCCTTGTTATGAAATCTATTATGTAAGATAATAATAAATAATGTTTCATAATTTTAATATATCTTTTTATTGCATTACATTTTCTAAATTAATTACTAATTTCTAAATAGTTACATTAATAAAAAATTATTTCCAATTAAATTAGACATAAAACAAAACATTTATGTGTAATAATCCGAACACGTGAAAAATAAAGGAAAGCCCAAAAATATCATCCCTCAAAAAAGGGTTAAACGTTAAGGGGTTTTAAAATGGGAAATGCGTTATGTAGGGTGATAAATGAAGCAGAACTCTCAGAGTACAAAAAATAAATTTATTTTGTTTTGTTTTTGTGCCATTCCACCTTTGCAACATTTGTCCTCAAAAATCGTCAAAAGTTAGCGCACATATAATAAATTTAATAAACAATTCACCCAGAAAAAGAATCGTTGAAACCGCTATATAAACTGGTTTTTTTTCTCCTCGGAAGGAAAAACAATAATAATAGATAAAGCATTTTTTTCTATCCCTCTCCCCGCAGAAACTTAATATGTACTTCCATATCATTGGAATGTTCCACCTAGAAACTTTGGAGTAGTTGCGTTTGGACAATGCAAATGCAAAATCGTTTATTTCCCGCCATTGTAATAAACGGTTCAAAAGTTATGGCTAAAACAAACATTTAATTGGCCGCCATATTGAAAAGACTAGGTCGATTATGCGGGCTAAAAAACTCAGTACAATGTTCGTAGATTGCATATTATTGTGATGTGCTTTATAGTAATTAAAATCTCTATTGTTCTTTTTCATTAAATTGACTATTTTTTACTACGTTTTTATTAGCTTGATTTCTTGTTTGTTTGTCCAGTGTCCAGTACAAATCTTGCAATCGATTTTTAACTAACTTCCCGAGTAGCTATCCATTAGGAACTTTTATAATAGCTCAAAACACATCTTATAGCAGAATTATATTCGTTTTCAGCAAATTTTGCTGTATGGAAAGTTAGTTCGGCAAAAATCGGCAAGTTGTTTTATTTGTTTTGACATGTCCCATATGTGCAATCTTCATTTTGACAGGTTTCAAATTTATGACAGAAAATTTAAAAACGTAGTATATAAAAAGTTCTTTTTATCGTGCAATTATTATTTGGGTTGATTTATTTTAAAACCTAATAAAATAAAGAAGTAAGTTACTCTAGAGAATAAAATTCTTTTGAAGTTAAGAATAAATATTGACCTTGATTATTGACTTGTTTTAATTCTAATAAAAATTTGCATGTGGAAATCATGTTAAAAGTCCTAATTAAATCTAGAATATTTTTTATTATCCCTAAAAATATTTCTACAATTTTTCTAACATGCAAATCCGTATAACCCACACCGCACGACTCCATTTCTCAAACTTTACAATATTTTGTTTTCTCACCCTATTTATCATAATGTGTTACGACAGTTTCATACAATTATTCAACCATCATTGCTATTAAAAACGTCCTGTTAATTTTACAACTAAAATAGGATAATTAAAAGCATAATGAATTCTTTTAAAATTTCTGTTTGGTGCGGTAAACAAGTTATATGTATACATAGTTATGTTATTTATACTTTATTAAATAAAAATCGAACAAATCTTTAATATCTACATATTAATTCTGCATTTAAATCCCATAATATCACTTTTATTTATTTTTAATCATATCTAAAAACTGTTCTACAGGTGATCCTTTACTATTTGTTTTTTATTTCCAACAAAATCAGATTTATTTTCATCAATATCTCAGAAACTAGATTTTCTTCCGGGAAAACACATTTTATGGTTAGATTCGTATTTAAATAGGCGCACCAATTTTATAATTATTGTGTGATCAAAATAGTTTCGACAGTTTTCGAGAAATAATTTTTTTTTCAGAGGGAGTAGGAGCCCCTAAATTTATAACTAAAATTAATTTCTCGATTCCAGTCATGAGTATGATTTTTCTGAAAATTTACGCCAAATTACATCAAAATCGGTTGAGTTGTTTAGACCTCACGACAGACTATATAGACGACGGACTGACATTTAAAAAAAAACACTTTTTGAACTAAAGGGGCTTCAAAACGTGTATATCTATCAGAATTTTAAAATCGAATTTTTGTCGAATGTATACAGCGTATATGAGAAATTTAATTTCTTTTCTATAATATAAAATAACGATAACTACTGTCATAAGTAAGGCACACAGCTTTCTCACGTATAAAATAATTTGGATAGTGAGAAACAGTTTTTATTATGATTGTTAATACAAAGTCTGTGCGCGTGAGTGAGACTGACAGACATCAACTCCCAAAAAATAACTCAGGAAATAAATATTTATTTTTAATTTGAAGAAATAAAAAGAATTCCCTACTTATAAGTTTGAGCACAATGCTTTCGTTACCTTCGGTAGGCTCATAAATAAAAATCTTTTAGCTATTATCTAGCGCAAAAAGCCTAAAAAAAATAGAAATAATTAAAAGTTCTATATTTTTAACCTTTTATATAATATTTTAAGATTATTTGTAATAGTATTTTTTTACTCTCGATTTGTTCGTAACTTGTCTACCGTGTTGTTCAACGATGCTCTACAAACCACATGTTACTATACGCAGTCATACTGGATATATAACATGAATCCAGTCGACAGTATGACGTATTAAGTAAGCGTAGTTGTCATCCCCTATTAATTAAAATTAAACTTCAGTTATAGAATCTAAACACTGGACTAGCACTATATTTATATTACGCAATTCTCATATGTAACGGTATAAAAACAGGTTAGCTGTGAGCTGACCTATAGAGTTTTAGTACCGTACTATCTATAGAAATTAACAGTTTGGAATAGGCCGAGTGTAAAGTTAGCGGTAGGTTATAATCAGTGATGTGTCACGTGTAACAGGTTTATAATTTGATCACTGACAAACGTATGTAACAAAATTATTAGTATGTAACAATGTTTACTAGTATTTAACACTGTTGGCGAGAACAAATAAAAAGTTAGTTGCTTTTGCCAGATTTTGTGCAATTGACTCATAGCTGATTTATAATGGCTATTAAATGTCAACGAAATCGGTCTGAATTCGCTACGAAGAATCCACTGAGATTAATTCTATGAAAAATAAATACCCCCCTTTTTTTTAAAAAAAAGAAAAATAAATAAATATTATCTAAGAACTAATTAGTATCTTAATATTAGGAGCGTCCGTTGAGATGGGGGTCAATGAAAAGGAGTTAAGTATAATGGTTCTCTACGTAAAATGTTTCATTTTCATATCAGCTTTCGACTTCGATTAGGATCATCCTATGAAAAATTATTTAAATCAACAATTATGTTTAATGCTAAATGACGTGGGTACAGAATATTAAATTTTTATTTTTCTACAATTTCTAAATAATGTTGTAATATGCTGTGTAAGAGATAAAATGTGTTTGTGTCATGCACCCCTCTCCCGCCAACAATTTTCGTTGACTGGACTATATCTGCTTAAGCCTTGTTTGCATGGGTTGAGTATTTTTGTAGAGTAGTTTAGTAATTTCGTACTCGACTCGTTAGGACACTTTGATTTACTAAATTTATATTAAAAAAAGAAGTTTTCTTAGACAGTGGGATTCCACTTTATGGCCTTCTTATCGCCTATCGTCACATCTGTTTTTCTCATGGTGTGATCTAGCCACCTCCGTACCCTCTTTCATATTATTAGGTCTATAGGGGTCTATTCTGTAGTTGTCCATCAATCCTCATTAAATTTGTGCCTAACCACCAGGCCTAATTATCACCTTTAATTGTTTTTTATACGTTGTAAACATTCGTTTTCGAATACTTGTAGGGGGAGGTTTTCCTAGTGTCCATCCTCTATGTTTTGAATCCATATACATTAGGAGTGACAGACTAAATATTTTTGTAAAGAGGCGGATCTTTTTTCTTTCTTCTTTTTTTATCATAATAGCAATACAAGATCGCACGAAGATTTAGCACTTCTGATAAAATTATAAATTGTCTCTGGCCTTACAATGGTTAAACTATTTTTTTACGAATTTGTTAGAAAGTATAAACACGTTGCGGGCACGTGTAAGTACGGCATTGAAATGCGGTCATTGTACCAGCAAATTATTCTAATTCTGATGAAGAACAAGACAAAAAAATGTTTAGGCTCAAATTAATGTTTTTGCTTTTGTGTTTTAGCTTTTTTCATTGAGTGTGCGTCGCATCATCTGTCGAAGTTACTCTTTCGTTCCATGTTTCTTATATAAGGATATCTTTTATACATGCACGGTTCGTTTCATGAGCCGAGAAGCTTGCTTTCTTTAGGTAATTTGGTCCAGTCTC
The DNA here is from genome assembly GCA_001010745.2 of Gerris buenoi. Taxonomy (NCBI): domain Eukaryota; kingdom Metazoa; phylum Arthropoda; class Insecta; order Hemiptera; family Gerridae; genus Gerris; species Gerris buenoi. The sequence goes on from KZ652126.1 coordinate 252,312, forward strand.
AAAGATATTATGAAAGTGACGATAATAGCAGGGAGTTCCCAACAAGTATGTTGAACGGTCACTGAACTAGCAGCAATTCATTCTTCACGATAAATTGGTTTGGAATAATCTTAAAGGTGGTTTAACGAACCTTTTGAGAGAGAAATGTCGATGAAATAAATTACTTTACTAGACCGTCAGGGGACAGATGAATAGAGAGAATATTCAGGTTACTAACAGGATTCGTTTATAGAGTAAAGTCGGTTTAAACTGCGATCCTTAATTGAATTTATTTCTTCTAACTTAAAAGTCTAAGGGATTGATTATTGTGTCTTAAAGTTGTTTTACTGTTTATTTTAGAAGTCCACTTATCACCTTAAAATCACTTCCTCTTCCTTGACATTCTTTCTTGTTTTATTGTCATCTTTCTTTATTTTGCGCCTAAAAGGAGCATAGATAAATAAATCAATATTTTTCCTGTAAAAGCAACCACTCAATTGAATTAAATATATTTTTACAAATAAACTAGAACTGGCTCACATTTTAATTAAAATAATTAAAAATAGTCTGTCAATTATTCATACACATATCTTCCTCGAGTTTTATCATTTAAATTATGTTATGCCATAACAAAGACTTTTATTTTCGATCTATCAAAATTGTTTTAATATTTTACATGAATAAGAGTATCAATTTAGCAAAAATTAAAGAGCGTCGACGGTTGAAATTAATATGGGACCATTTGTGAGTTGTGAGCAACGTTTGAAAAACCATCCAAATATCTTAATAATTATATTAGTACACTTTTAAAAATATAGTTGTAAATAAATGTAAAATAACAAGAAAGACATGTGAAAGAAAATCAAATGCGCAGAAGGTTGAAATTTATATGGGATCAACAATAAGCTAATTATGGCCTTCTATCCATTTTTTTGGAGGTTTTTTTTAGATATATAGGATCGAAAAAATTGAATGACTGACAGACCCACGGACAAACACGAAACAAAAAATGTTGCCTGATGTCTGAAATGGATTTCTGTCTAGGATTTATTTTGAAAATTGGAGACATAAAATTTTCGTTCATTGTAAAGGCCCCCCATACACGGTCCAACATTTTGCGCAAACATGATGTTTGCACAAACCTTATGTTTGCGCTAACTAGGCCATACACGTCAAACATTGATATAAATACACGTTTCGGGATTATGAAAACCTCAGTTTATTTTGTGAAAGTCTTGGGACAAGATGTCAGACTCGGAAGCTGCTTGTGCCCAGTTCAGGCAATTCACGATAAACGGCGATGAATTCACGCCAGAATTCTCTATATTTAACATTTTATATGCGGCCAGGATAATAAACTACACTTTGTAAAAGGAACACAGGTCGAGAATGAAGCACGGATAATAAATGCATCTCAAGTGTTACGATATATGAATAATTAGAAGAAACCAGCGGGAAATAAAGAGTGGGAACCCATGAAATGTCCTGATTTCTAGCGCGAATAGTTAAAGCCCTTCCTTCCCACTTCTGGAGAGCGGGCATTTCTTCCAGTAGGAGAAACTGGCGGAAAATAAATAACGGGAACCAATTAAAACTTCCCCTCTGATTATTTCTCTCTCCATGAGCAGCAGGCGGAGAAAAAAAATGATATTACTAATATTACTCAGTATTATAGATTACATACATATATACTTTTACTGTATTAGTACTTAGTACAAATATAAAATTAACTTCTAAATGAAGATGGGGACATTAAATTGTAAATATAAATGCTAAAAAATTAGTTTGCTTGTTTCATAAAATAATAAAATGAAATAATTTAACTGGCCATTTTTTAATCGACCATGGATTCGGTCCAAAGGCGGCCGGTTAATAAGGCTAGTAAAAAAAACATATCTGCATTTAAATCCATCATATCCCATTTAATTAAGTTATTTTTTAAACATATTTAAAAAGTTTTAAACAGGTGGTTAGTTTTTAATTTCATCAAAATCTTGAAAATAAAATCTCGGGAAAAATATTTATAGTATTCGATTCGTATTTAAGAGGACAACATTTTAAATTTTTTTGGAATCAAAATTATCTGAACCGTTTTCAATAAATTATTTTTTTAGGGTTTTTAATGGTGTAAGGGGTAAGGGTGGTGCTCCAAACACACTCTCTGAACATGTAGGTATTCCAAATTTAATCGTAATAGGTTCAATCGAATTACCAGGCTATTACTATACTTTCTCTTTCAGTACAATAATGTATACTGATGCGTATATGAGAAATTAAAGAATAAATAACCTCCATTCTAGACGGGATTCGAACAGGATTACCTTGAAAAATATTCGAACACTGTCTACAAACAAGGCTATGGACGTTCAAACCGCTGTGTTTTCACAAAAAATTTCGGACACGACCGATCTGCTTCAAAATGTTTGCGCAAGCATTCAAACAGCCCCTTACACCATCAAAATGTTTGCGCAAAACTTTCAGTCTCGACTGATTGTCTTCAAAATGTTTGCGCAAACAGTCAAAAATCGGTCAAACAGCCCCATACACGGTCAAAATGTTTGCGCAAACATTTTGATCGTGTATGGAGGCCTTAACGATCACATAGCTTCCGTAATAAAAGATAATAAATAGTTATTTATGTAACTAGGCTGCAAAATGGAATTTGGCTAAGTCTTTAAGTTTTAGTTCCGAGCCGAAGGCAAGGATAGGCTAAACAAATTTACTACAGAGGCGAAGCCGAGGCAGGAAATTTACTATTTTACTGACGAGGTGAAGCCGAGTCAGGAAAATTACATGTTGACTGACGAGGCGAAGCCGAGGCAGGTAAATGTTAATTACCTGCTGAGGTGTAAGTCCGTGCTGTGAGTGTGAGTGGTCCGAAGCAGGTAATCTTTAAACGAGTCAGGAATGTTTCCTTTGCTGCATAGTTACATACAATATTTTATCTACTAACGGAAAAATTACACTAATTATTACATTCCCTTTTTAATGTACAGTAGAATCTCGGTATTTCGTATCCCGTTATATCATATATCCCGATAAATCGTATATTATTGCCAGTCCCTTCAAAAAATCTCGATAATTGGTATAAAACCAATGTATTTTGGTCCCCTCAGTATAACGTATTTTTTCCCCTATCAAGGTGAACATAAACGTCTTATAACTCGTATAATTCTCAGAATAATCTCGATAAAACGTATGAACGGAAGCGGCCATTTCCAAGATTTTGCTTTTTCACTACCTATATCTGTTATTTTACTCTAGGTACTCAGAAAAAAAATAATAACAACAGTTCAAACTTCACTACAATTAGATGAAGCGTTAATTAAATTGTATTTATTAATTCCGAATTGCAAAGAAACCTATTGGAGGGAACATTCTTCAGGGGAAAAAATTAGAATTCTTGCGTGACGTTTGATCAGCATTAAAGAAAGACTCAGGGGGGAGAGTGTGATTGTGTCCAAACCAAATGTAATTCCTGGACATGGACAGCCTAGATGAAGGAAAAACTCTTATAATTCTGAGAAACACTCCGGTTAAACGTATATGAAAGGAGAAGACCCTTTTCCAAGATTTGATTGTTTACCTCTATCTGTTCTACTTGGATAAAATGCTATGGATAACACCCGAACAAATGGTTAAGTTAAAAAAAAAACAATTTATAATTTTTTTTAAACCAATTACATATTTAATTGTTTTATGATCATACACAGTGTATTTTTATGTGCAAAATAAATAAGTCTTAATTATTCATTATTTTTTTCTTTTTTTACCATCATAATTTCTTAATCCCGATTTAGTGAACTACTCGATATATCGTATTTTTTCTTCGACCCCTTGAAGATACGATATATCGGGATTCTACTGTATATATAAAAGATTTAAAGAAATTAAAGTTGTAAAAAACGAAAGTTTGAGTCATCAATAAAACATAACAAAGGCAAAACAATTCAGGGTTCCATTTTTTTTTATTAACAACAGTTTTTTTTCTATTTTTGGATAATCATTGTAAAATAGTCAAATTTGTTTGTCACTGTAGCCCTTGGTATCGTAGATATTGGGTCTACTACGCCGAGCTACGTAAATTTAACTTATAATATTAAAAAGAATTGAACACAATCTTGTTAGGAGCAAAGTCAAGACAAGACTAAAATATATTTTTCTTTTTCTCCTGTCACATTTTGTCAACAAAACAAAAATAAATAAATACATTTGTACAGTGATATTATATTACTATAATATCCTGCTACATCACTATAATTATTTAAGTTATTTTAAAAAAAGATGCTATTTAGCAGAATATTACGCTTTAAGGCCGATTTACACGTATTAAGTTGTTAAGTGATTAACTAAATTTTAAGTGACT
>KZ652127.1:14558-24583 GCA_001010745.2 Gerris buenoi
ATATATATATGAGGAGTAAATTACTTTATTTTGTTTAGGGGACGAAATAAGTGATGTAGAGAAATGAGGATTACCTTTCCTCCTTTTCTTCATGAAAGGAACTCTGATTGAATACTTTTTTTTAGAAGAAACCGTGAATTACTTTTATTTCATCGTCTTATTTATTTTTGAGAAATATGGATTTTGTATAAGTGAAAGTTCATTGAAATAAAAGTATAAAACTAAATTTAATCTTGTATAAGTAGGTTGAATTGAGGGCAAAGATCTGGAATCTTTGATGTTTCAATTTTAAGAAGAAGAAAAAAACAAGCTTTTAATAAAATGAAATAAACTTAGAAACCTGTTGACAAACGACCTTTCAAAATTTATTATTTATACCGTATATTATATATAGTCAGAATAAAAACTTTGTTTCAATATATTTCTATTATCTTATCCTGTCTTTAAAACTGTCTATTTATTGCTCTTTAGTAACTATATGATTGTTATTATCGTAGAGAATAGTTATTATTTCTTTCGAGCTTACCGAAGGTAACGGACGCTATGTAAACGTTCTGAAATTTTTTTTGTGTCTGATTTCAAAAAATTCCAAGACAGAAGTCCGTTTCAAACATCAGGGAACATTTTTGTTTCCATTGATGAGAAAAGTTTAAGTAAGAATAAGAATTAATTTGTATGACATCATCAAAATTTACCAAATACAAGAATTAATTTCTAAATAAATAATAATTACATACGTATTTTAAATTGTTTAGCTATTCTTGTTTGAATGACAACCTACCTACGACCTTTAGTATCCTCCGCTTGCTTGAATGACAACCTACCTACGACCTTCAGTATCCTCCGCTTGCTTGAATGACAACCTACCTACGACCTTCAGTATCCTCCGCTTGCTTGAATGACAACCTACCTACGACCTTCAGTCTCCTCCGCTTGCTTGAATGACGTCCTACATACGACCTACAGTCTCCTCCGCTTGCTTGAATGACATCCTACATACGACCTACAGTCTCCTCCGCTTGCTTGAATGACACCGTACAATACGACCTTCAGTCTCCTCCTCCGCTTGCTTGAATGACACCGTACATACGAGCTACAGTTTCCTCTACTTGCTTGAATCTAATTTTTTCTCCTAATTCTCATTTCTAGTTACCTCCTTTTATTTTAATAATTGGCTGCAGTATTCTTGGATTCTTCGAAGGATAATTGCCTCTCTTCCAGTACTATAGTAGAAACACAGCCCAAAAATGTAATTTAAAATAAAAACAACTATTGTATCTATGTATATGTGGAACATAAACTACTGTACTGATGTCAATAAACTATTGTGAATAAATGCACTAGAGTCAAACTCCTAGGTGTAATTAGGACATTACTTTTAGCTCAATATATAGGGTGTTATCACATCATAAATCACGTATAATTACATTTTTTTACTAAGTCAAATTCGCACTAAATATGTTATTGCTGTGACGGACATACAATACAAAGATGTTCCACAAATGTAAGCATTCTCTTCTTATGCAAAAGCCTATGTCATCTTACGACTTAACTTTTAAGTTGTTTGAATACTGGTTAGAAGTTGGTAAAGTTTGTATTGGCAATTGTAAAGTCAGCCTTGAAGGTTGTATGAGGATAAAACTTAATCTCACTTAGAAACTTTTACTTTGATTTGGCATACTTTAGAGACCGCACTTTTTCAGTAGTAGTCTTAGGATGGTAAAGGAGTTTACGTTGAAGAAAATAAAGAATTATTTACTTAACCTAAAATTATTAGTCTTCGTTCAAAGTATTGAAGGTGTTGGGAGTTATATTTTTTATTTTTAAGGTGTTACATTTGTACTTTACGGAACTTACATTTGGCGAAAAACATGTTGACTAACTTGGTTTATTTACTTTAAATTCTATTGTAGTCTTACAATTAGTGTTTACTCTGACTGCTCAGACTTGCCAACCTATATGAAGGAAAAAAATAAAGACACTAGGCCTATTGGAGGCATTGCGCCATTGACATTTTTGTTTGCTTAGTTCGTCCTACTTTCTAAACTTCATAATCTCGAGCTTTCATTGACTCCCTTTTTTTATTTATTTTAATTTTCCAAGGTTGGCAGAATATCAGAGTAAACTCTATTTTTAAGTCAAGTATAGGTGCAGCATAGAGCGTAGGACAACATTGCATTTCCGCCCCGGATTTTGTTCATTACCAAGAGTTTTTCTCTCTTTTCTTGACCAGATTTGTCCTCCCTTTTCTGTAATTTCTGTTCCTATACTCATCTTCCAGGTGTGTTTGGTCCTGCCTCTATCTCTTGATCCGTACTTAGATTCAAAACCAGAGTTTGAAAGCCAACAACTTTTTCGATCCACTTAAAATATCAAGTCTAAAATTAAATATGGACTTAATTTTATACTTATTAAGTGCATGGATAATTTAAAATAAAATCTTAAAAGGGTTCTGTTTAGAACACAGCCCTAATTTATTTCTGTGGAATTTATGAAATCGTAGTAACTAGCTGGATTTCTTGCACTCCACAACGAAATATTTTATTTTTAATTTTATTTTTTTTTTTTTTTTAATTTCATTGAATAATCCAATAACGTCAAAATCTTTAAAATTATTTTGCTTAGCAAGAATATTTATATGCTTTCCAATGAATCAAATATAATTTGAAACATTTATTCTAACTTCTGGAGAAGCATTATTAAACTATTTATTTATTCATGCGTCACATATATTATGTGAGAACATTTACTTTAAATTTAAGTTATATTTCAATTCAATTTTTTACTTTTTGGTAGTCTTCATTCTACGGAACGTTTAAATTTTAATTTAAATCAAAAATATATATTATTTATTTATTTTTTTTAATTGATTGGACTAGGCACATAGGTACTAATTGGGTACTTTATAATTACAAGCGTAATTTCTCGGTCTAGTTCTGATGTCGTTAATGTGTAGAAAAATTTGAAAGCTTAATTCGGGAATAGGTATCGTTATCCACTGAGCAAATTATTCTTCAGTATAGCTAAGTTGGCTAGAGCGTCTTTACTGGAAATGAAGGAGGCCCGTGGTTCGAATCCCGGTGCTAAAGTCTATTTTTCTCTGTCTGTCTCCCGTTGTAAATAGTAATTATAATTCGATTTAAATTAATGTTTCAAGGCAGATTCCGCTATTAAACAGTTTCTCACTTCATGTCTATCAAGCGATTGTAAAAAAAATACTAACATTGCTCCAATTGCTTAATGAAACCAGCAATATTGTCCTTATAATTGCTTTTATCATTATATTAAGAAGTTTTAATCTTCAAGTCGGTTCTTCACATCACTTTCTCTGTATATATACTAGAGGTCGACCAAGAAGTCATGGAAATGTGAGGAGTGCGCTAGTGTCGTCATGTACAGTCAGTTTTTAATAAAATAGACCACTGTCAAAAAACACAGTGTTGTTCTTTGGTTATTAATCATTTTATTTTTTTAACTTCTATATTTTTTGCTACAGGCAACACTGTACCTGATAAGAAATCACTTCTACTATACGATAATATCTTTATATTATTATTTATTGATTATTCCTCTTTATTTCTGAGTTTGATTTGTTACTTTTGATTTCCTACCCCGTTATTTGTAGCGTCCTTTGTATTTGCATCATCCCGTGGATTTGTGGATCGTACGAAAATCGTTTAGGACAGTTGTGACTATAACTCGTACTGTATAAAAACAAACAAAACAGGAAACCTAACAAATTGGAAACCTTCCTGTTGTTATTTGTGAGATTTGACATAACTGCGCATGCCATACAAACTAGAATAGCACCCGACTATACTGACTTCGGCAATACTCGGAAGTTCCGACTTTAAACGAAGCTAAGCTTTCAGTTTCTACAGTGTTCATGACTTCTTGGTCGACCTCTAATGTATATAAGAAAGTAAAATGGTGACTACCTTAAAGAAAAGTTCTTCTTTAGAAGAAAAGATTCAAATTCGATAGTTTGGCATTGATCCTTGGGTTAAATTTCTGCTTGAGATGTTGAGTACGGTTGAGTCTGAAATACCCCGGAAAATCTATGGGCCTGTGTGGGGGGGTTTTGCTCTCCGTTGAGACGGAAGTAATGGCCGGGACGATGATGGGAGGTGTGAGGCCCCGGCTTGATATTGACAGGGAGCAGAGCGAGGGGGGGGGGGTGGCCGCCTCAAGGATATCCAAGGGAGAGATGCTTGAAGGATGGCAGAGGTAATGAAGGGGTGGAGGACCTCTAGGGTCCCGCTGTTATCAACCAGCCAAGTCCGGGGGGGGGGATCAATGCTTGTCAAGTGTTGGCATATCGACCTTACACTCACTCTCTCTAACCCTCTCCCTCTAACCACAACATCCCATACTTATTAACATCCCAATCTTACTATTCTTCAGAGTGAAAAAAAAATCATAAATAAAATTAAACTTAAAAATAGAATAAAAAATTAATTAAAAAAAAAAAAAATCTTCAAAGTATCAATATACTCGAGGTTGCTGACCCCCTTTTCTATACTCGTATAAAAAAACCAGGGTTCGAATCCCAGACAGGTGGGAGAGACTCTTATTGATTACCTAACTGGATGCTACACTATTGATCGCTCCTGTTACAAGAGAGAAGTAGTTGATCACTCTGTCTAGAAGCCTGGGTCCGTTAGAAAAACACTCAGAAAATAAAATAATATTCTAAACTTATTTAAATGTCAAATGTATGAACAATAGGTAGGTCTAAATTACCGTAAAATCTCGCGTATAATACGCACTTTTTTTACCTCTTTTTTCTTTCCAAAATCGGGGTGCGTATTATACACGAGTGAAAAAAAAAGATACTTCGTTTACAACTTAAATTTTACCTCATTGAAAAATAATAAAAAACATAAACGTAAACATACTTTTTTTTAACAAAAACTGATTTTATGCATCTTATCGTATATATTTTGGTTACCATACTTATTTTTATTCTCTTTTTTAAGACAGAAAGACTTGTTATCATCAAGTTATGTTATTTTATTTCGCTAGTTGATCAAAGTTATTGATAAAAGTAGATAGAAGATATTTTTTTGTTTATCTCAAAAACCGGTACCGCCGTGAGATTACACTGGTGATTACACCATGTGATAACACCGGCTTGATAACAAACGACTGATTTCAAAGGCGGCCCCATAGACTAGGGAGTAAATAGGGCGGCCCTTCTACGAATTTATCTATTTTATAGGAAAACACGCAGTTTTATTATAAAATAGACACCTTATTAGCCTTCTGACCTCGCAAGTAAAAATATTACACTATAAATATTAGAAATTGCAGTAAAATGTGCAAAATATATCATTCTAGGTACGATTTTTTTTCTAAAATTTGACGGAAAAGTCGGGTGCGTATAATACGCGAATATTTAATTTTCTCCAAATTATAGCTCAAAATTTGGCCTGCGTATTATACGCGAGATTTTACGGTATGTTGTTTATCTTTCGATTTAAATATGCCTAACCCGCTTTCTAAATATAAGAAAGTAAATACTGTTTAATCTGCAATATTGTCTCGTAAAGTATTATAACTGCAAAGATGTACATTTTGTTAGCACCAATGACTAACTTCATGGTATAATATGCTCAGAGCATTTAAGGTGTTGATTTTAGGTAAATAAACTTTTTTTTGCACAAGTTTAACGAAAATACCTGATTGTAATGATTCTGGGATGATTCATCATCGATCTTACCAAAGGTAACGAAACTATTTTGATCATTACAAAGATTTTTATATTTTTTTCTAACTCAAATTTTTTGTTTAACTAAAAATGTCTTGTTACAACACATATTTGGACAAATATTTCTCTTTCATCATCTTGGCAAACGTTCATGTTTTGAAAATTACTTGTCCCATTTTGATAAAAGTGAGATGGTTTGTTAAATAAAGCCGAAGCCCTCAAATGGTCAATGTTTAATAAACAAATTTCCAATCCTGAAGCGCCAACCTCTCATAGTCATTAACAAGTCGTTCTTTACTCCATCAAATCCAAAAGCCCCAACCTCTCATAGGCATTATCAAGCGGTTCTATACTCCATCTAATCCTTAAGCGCCAACCTCTCATACCCATTATCATCAAGTCTTTCTATACTCCATCTAATCCTTAAGCGCCAACCTCTCATACCCATTATCATCAAACTGTTCTCTACTCCATTTTATCCATAAGAGCCAACCTCTCATACCCATTACCATCAAGTCGTTCTCTACTCCATTTAATCCATAAGAGCCAACCTCTCATAGCCGTTGTTATCAAACTGTTCTCTACTCCATTTAATCCATAAGTGCCAACCTCTTATACCCATTATCATCAAGTCGTTCTGTACTCCATCTAATCCATAAGAGCCAACCTCTCATACCCATTATCATCAGGTCGTTCTCTACTCCATCTAATTCATAAGAGCCAACCTCTCATACCCATTATCATCAAGTCGTTCTCTACTCCATTTAATCCATAAGAGCCAACCTCTCATACCCATTATCATCGTCATTCTCTACTCTATTTAATCGATAAGAGCCAACCTCTTATACCCATTATCATCAAGTCGTTCTCTACTCCATCTAATCCATAAGAGCCAACATCTCATACCCATTATCATCAAGTCATTCTCTACTCCATCTAATCCATATGAGCCAACCTGTCATACCCATTATTATCAAGTTGTTCTGTACTCCATCTAATCCATGAGAGCCAGCATCTCATACCCATAATCATCAAGTCGTTCTCTACTCCATTTAATCCTTAAGAACCAACCTCTCATACCCATTATTATCAAGTCGTTCTGTACTCCATCTAATCCCTAAGCGCTAACCTCTTATACCCATTATCATCAAGGCGTTCTCTACTCCTTTTAATCCTAGTTTTGGATTATCGGACATTTTGGAATAATATATTCTTTTCTTCAAGCTGTAATGTAATTACATGTATTAAGTAATGTATATTTATTTATTTATTTATTAATAATTTTTAATGAGTCCTCAACAGTTAAAAACCACAAGTGAGGCACTCTAATACATAAAATAACATAAACTAACATATTATAATAATTTATAACAAAGTAATCTAACAATTAAAAACCTGCTAATCAGGTGAGAGGTTACTTGATTAAAATGTACAATAAAAAGATAAAAACCAAAGCTATTAAATGAAAAAAAATAAATAAATAAATAATAATAATAAAATAAAAATAAAAATAAAAATAAAAATTGCAGATCACTCCAGAAAGGACAACACGGAACGGAGATTAGACAAACACAACAAATCAGAGCAGTTAACTAGGGAGTTGCAGGACGAAACACACCTAACTAAGGGACAACAGTCTGACAACTCCCTAATATAGAGAGGGCGACCAGCTCTCCTACCCGGAGGTAGAATAACAATTTGGTCCTGAACTTGAGAACAGGAAATCTTACCTGACAAGCAGTTCACCAAGAAAATAATCTCATGGGCCTTACGCCTCTTATACAAGGGATCCAGCCTGAGCCGATCACACAAAGATTCGTACTTGTAAAAAACACGCCGATACATATATCTGAAATAACATGCGCGGACAAATCTGCGGACAATATCTTCTAATAAGTACCCTATGAAATATTTGTGTTGCAATGTAGCGGTTTAGAAGTTTAGTTTTTGGAAGAGTTACTCTTAATATTTTCAAGATAGAGGCCAAAATGGTGGACTTTAAAAATAAAAATTAGTGCTTGGCCAATTATACGCTATTTTAAAGGTTTTAAAGAGTAGGAACAGAATATGTAATCCAAAAAAGTAGTAGTAGTCCTACTAGAACGGGTAGGACGAACCACTTGTTCGAACCTTGCAATTAGGCCATTACTTAAGCCCTTTTACGCCCCGTGGTGGAAAGTTTCAGCTACTTTACATATTTGTACATTGTACTGCCGAAGCGAGTATAATGTGGTCATAAGTAAGCTATTCAAATATGTAATCCAATATGTCATCCATTGTGTAGGAGGACTAATGAAATAGTTTTCTTTCTTCATAACATGTTTATATAGGTTTAAAGGCCTTAAAAAATAAGGAAAATAATCTCTAACTAGTTCTTGAGTATTATCATTTTTGTCCGAATTTCGAAAACAAATATGTTCGAAATGAGGGGGGTTTTTTTTTAAGAAGGCATAACCTGCCTCTATGGCACGTCATTTGTAATTTTTAAGTTCTTTTCGGGTAGATTAAGAATATGTAAATGTTCCCTCAAAGTAATTTTCCTAGTAGCCATATTGAAAACAAGTATGGCCGATAGAAGAACAAATTGCCATTGATTTTAACTTTCTTTTAATTAACTTCCTTTTTTCCTAAAAAATAAAATCTAACAAACACGAACAAAACTTATATGCATACTAATACTAAATTTGAATAATTTATTATAAAACATGTTTAAGAAGAGTTCAACAGGTTGTTATTTACATTTCAGTTTGCTTCACAGCGGTAGTGCATTATTTTNTCACTGTATAGAAACATGCACTAATGACCTACTAACCTTCTTTTCATTTCTCATCTACGTAATTTTTAGTACGTAGTTTATTTAGATGCATTGATTTCATAATTTTAAGATTTCCTTGAATTTACCTATTTAAAGATTTATAAATCTAAAAAGAAAATAGTATTTTTAAATTTCTTTTCTTTGAAAACCCATAAAAAAATATTATATGACCGATAAAGTAACAATACTGCAATCTTTTTCATATACGAGAATGAGAAAATAAGTACTTGGTCCAGTGCTTTTCATTTGTTAGTTGTTTCGGGATCCGTGGTTACATTTAATTTTTATTGAAAATTCTTTAATGATTAACTATTAAAATTATACCTCCCCGGATAGGAATCGAACCTGTCACCCTTTGAAATGTAGGTTTTTTTTTTTAGGAACTTTATTTTTCTTGGGAAAACGCCTTATATTCCAGGAGATAGCCTGTTAAGAAGTGTTTGACAAACATCAAGCTAGAATTTTAAAAAATTTAATCTTTTGGTGCCTTTTAAGAATAAGTGGTGGTTTAGTTCGTCAGCTTATAGCTTGGCATTCTTATCTTGACATAGGCATTTGAAAACAACAAACCGATGAAGAGTGGTCATTTACTGTTCATTATGGTGGTCAATGTGATTTTCATGATCGTGATGCGTAAAAAAGTAGTTAGCAGACCAAAAATCAAGTTAATATTAGTTCGTTACATGATAGGTATTTATTCAAATATTACTCCAAATCAAAGTGGTCACCTATCAAGTGACAAACTAACATAAACTTGATTTTTGTTTAACCAACTAATTTTGTTTTTAGGGTTCAGGATTATGAAAATCACATTATCCACCAAAATGGGAGGAGATGGCTGCTCTACGATTATTTTTTTAACGCCTACTGCCAAGCTATGTCCCACAGACGAACTTAGCCAACCACACATTTTTTAGAGGCACCATAGATTAACTTTATCTTATTGCTGTTGATCTGCGGTTGATGTCAACATTAAGTTCTAGGTCTTCCGGTTGTGACCGAGTCATGTTCGATGTATATTCCGACGTTTCGTCTTCTATGCTGGAGGCATCTTCAGGGGTGTTCATGCTGTTCTGAGCAAGGGACCCGAGTCATGTTCGATGTATATTCCGATGTTTCGCCTCCTATGCTGGAGGCATTTTGAGGGGTGCTCATGCTGTTCTGAGCAAAGGACCTGAGTCATGTTTGATGTATATTCCGATGTTTCGTCTTCTATGCTGGAGGCATCTTCAGGGGTGCTCATGCTGTTCTGAGCAAAGGACCTGAGTCATGTTCGATGTATATTACGATGTATCGCCTCCTATGTTGGAGGCATCTTCAGGGGTGCTCATGCTGTTCTGAGCAAAGGACCTGAGTCATGTTCGATGTATATTCCGATGTTTCGTCTTCTATGCTGGAGGCATCTTCAGGGGTGCTCATGCTGTTCTGAGCAAAGGACCTGAGTCATGTTCGATGTATATTCCGATGTATCGCCTCCTATGTTGGAGGCATCTTCAGGGG
>KZ652127.1:25039-44395 GCA_001010745.2 Gerris buenoi
TGTCCATAATATTATTAACACTCTACTTCCTCTAAATACATATGATACATGTTTATGGAAAATTACCTACTTTCCAATTTTTTTGCCTCCACGCTTGGCCTCTGTTAAATCAGCCAGAATGCACAGACGTAGCCTTGTATTGACAAAACTGAGTTTATAAAAATGTACTTTTAATTTATTTACAGTTATAATAGTTCTAAATCTTCCTGTGATGTCACTCGTGAATTTTAACTTTCACATTTTTAGCATAGACTGGGCTTTTGGGATCACCATACCTATGAAAACTGAGTAAGCGAGACAGGCCCGTTGGCGACGTGGGACAAGAAGTCTGTTGCCGGGAGCTTTGGGCCAATAGCCGGTAACTTGGGGCCAGGAGCAGGGGTAAAATAATAATTAGTGAGAAATTAAAAAAAACTCGCTATTTAAAATTATCGCTACTTTCTCAGATACGAGATTTTCTCTCGGTTACGATTTTTTATACGTGTTTTTTGTTCCTTCACTCTTAGGGAAAGTTTCTATCCTTAAGAGAAGAGTTTCGCATCCTTAAATTTATAGCTTGAATTCGTTTCTCGAATTCACCTCAAAATTTGTTTTCTGAACTTGCATGTAGAGTTTCATCCAAATCGTATAATTCATTTTGGACTCTACGCATCTGGACAGACAACATTCTGACTTCAGGACTTCGCACTCTTAGGACTTAAATGAGTCCAGATCTCTACATTGATTTTCATTGCACATTGTTAATAAGTATTTAACAATACTTTCTCAATATACGTATGCTATAAGTACAAATTTAGTAAATTTTAACTTTTTTAAAGTTATTTTTAATTTCTCACATAAGAAGTATACATAAAGAGAACTTATTGTGGTGGCCCGAAAATTCGATTTAGAGATATTTATGGATTTACCCGTTTTGAGGCCCTCTGAGATCAAAATACGTAGTAGTTTTAAAAATTCTCGATCGGTCATCTGTTTTCTGTCATCTCTAGTGTATCTTCTGTTGTCTGTATTTTATGCAGACACGTGGAGCCCAAACTACTGTGCCAATTTTTATGAAATGTGGCATACTGGTTCAAAGAAATCGAGAAATAAATTGTTGCTCTGAATTTGGGAGCTCTTCTCACCAAAATGTCTGAAAAAAAACATGAGAAATAATTATTTCCGTTTTACCGAAACGTAATCTATTTAAATAAAATCTAATCATTTAAGTCGTTTTACCGAGAAAAATCAAGTTACTGAGATATCGATGCAAATAAATCTGATATATATATTTTAGAAACTGCTTTCTTTTGTCTGATGGGTAAGTTGTTTATAAAAACTTTCTATTATTCGTTTTTAAAAAACAATTCCTTCTAAATTTCAATCCTACCTTGGGTCATTATCAAGCTTCAAAATATAAACAAATTACATATAAGTTAAAATTTATACAGAGAACAATAATTTGACAACCTATAAAAGTGGTTTATAAAAAATATTATTAAGATACATAGTGGGTGATTAGAATTCAACAATAAATCTGATTTCATTGGAAAACCAAGATCAAGATGTAAAGAACCACCTGTTGAACAATTAACCAATTAAACGAGTTGTTATGTTTATTTTCTTTTTCTTGTCCCTTTTTAGGGTTTCGTTGGTCAAACCAAAAAAAAGAAACCCTTATAGTNAAATCGTATTGATTCAGGCTCGGGGGCTTATGTTGGCAGCCCTGAATACGGCTTCCTCCACCGCCACCCCTGGATTCCCTGCATTCTACCTCTCCTGTAACACCGATACAATATCTTCCAACAAACTTACAATTTATTCCCATTTTTTTTTTTATTTTATTTGTTACGTAAAAGTAAAGTGATTTCGAATGAATTTCAAAGAAATCGAGAAATAAATTGTTGCTCTGAATTTGGGAGCTCTTCTCACCAAAATGTCTGAAAAAAAACATGAGAAATAATTATTTCCGTTTCACCGAAACGTAATCTATTTAAATAAAATCTAATCATTTAAGTCGTTTTACCGATAAAAATCAAGTTACTGAGATATCGATGCAAATAAATCTGATATATATATTTTAGAAACTGCTTTCTTTTGTCTGATGGGTAAGTTGTTTATAAAAACTTTCTATTATTCGTTTTTAAAAAACAATTCCTTCTAAATTTCAATCCTACCTTGGGTCATTATCAAGCTTCAAAATATAAACAAATTACATATAAGTTAAAATTTATACAGAGAACAATAATTTGACAACCTATAAAAGTGGTTTATAAAAAATATTATTAAGATACATAGTGGGTGATTAGAATTCAACAATAAATCTGATTTCATTGGAAAACCAAGATCAAGATGTAAAGAACCACCTGTTGAACAATTAACCAATTAAACGAGTTGTTATGTTTATTTTCTTTTTCTTGTCCCTTTTTAGGGTTTCGTTGGTCAAACCAAAAAAAAGAAACCCTTATAGTTTCGTTCATGTGTCTGTCTGTCTGTCACTCTGTACGGTTCCAATAACTTTTGAAGCAAAAGAGATAAAAGCCTGAAACTTACCNTAAAAAAGTAGTTAGCAGACCAAAAATCAAGTTAATATTAGTTCGTTACATGATAGGTATTTATTCAAATATTACTCCAAATCAAAGTGGTCACCTATCAAGTGACAAACTAACATAAACTTGATTTTTGTTTAACCAACTAATTTTGTTTTTAGGGTTCAGGATTATGAAAATCACATTATCCACCAAAATGGGAGGAGATGGCTGCTCTACGATTATTTTTTTAACGCCTACTGCCAAGCTATGTCCCTCAGACGAACTTAGCCAACCACACATTTTTTAGAGGCACCATAGATTAACTTTATCTTATTGCTGTTGATCTGCGGTTGATGTCAACATTAAGTTCTAGGTCTTCCGGTTGTGACCGAGTCATGTTCGATGTATATTCCGACGTTTCGTCTTCTATGCTGGAGGCATCTTCAGGGGTGTTCATGCTGTTCTGAGCAAGGGACCCGAGTCATGTTCGATGAGTATTCCGATGTTTCGCCTCCTATGCTGGAGGCATCTTCAGGGGTGCTCATGCTGTTCTGAGCAAGGGACCCGAGTCATGTTCGAAGAGTATTCCGACGTTTTGACTCCTATGCTGGAGGCATCTTCAGGGGTGCTCATGTTGTTCTGAGCAAGGGACCCGAGTCATGTTCGATGTATATTACGATGTTTCGCCTCCTATGCTGGAGGCATTTTGAGGGGTGCTCATGCTGTTCTGAGCAAAGGACCTGAGTCATGTTTGATGTATATTCCGATGTTTCGTCTTCTATGCTGGAGGCATCTTCAGGGGTGCTCATGCTGTTCTGAGCAAAGGACCTGAGTCATGTTCGATGTATATTACGATGTATCGCCTCCTATGTTGGAGGCATCTTCAGGGGTGCTCATGCTGTTCTGAGCAAAGGACCTGAGTCATGTTCGATGTATATTCCGACGTTTCGCCTCCTATGCTGGAGGCATCTTCAGGGGTGTTCATGCTGTTCTGAGCAAAGGACCCGAGTCATGTTCGATGTATATTACGATGTTTCGCCTCCTATGCTGGAGGCATCTTCAGGGTTTTTCATATTGTTCTGAGCGAGGGATAACGTGGACTGAGTCAGTAGAACTTTATAACTTATACTAGAACTTAAACAAGAGTAACTTGTAAATTTTAGCTTGATGTTAGTGAGAAACTTTTTTTTATCTCATGGACTATTATTTGGTTAGATTCATACTTGAGTGGACAAGTTGGACTATTTTTAATTTAAATTATCGGAAAAGTTTTCGAGGTGTAATTATTTTCCGAGTCTTTCGAAGGTAGCGCCCCTAAATGTAAATCTATAATATATTTCTTGACTTCATCTCAGGGTATGAATTTTCTGAACTTATTTTGATTTCCATGCTTCTACTTAAACGATTGACGTCAGGCAACAAGCTATTTAAAAAAAGACTTTTTTTTGGATTCAAGGGGGGGTTAGAACTTTCGTTTAAAATGTTCGCGCAATCATAATTTTTCTCTTTATATATACTACGTATTCGAGATAGTATAAATTGAATGTGAATAACTTAAAACCACGTTTCTTTCAATTATTTATGTGAAGGCTTAGAAATATTCGGCCAACCCCTTATTCGACCTTTACGTAAAAAACACTGGAGGGAAGATTGTAAATATCGGAAACAATTGAATATATGGGAGCCTGACTACAAAAGCCGTTTTTTATTTTCTTCTTTTTTTTCAAAAAAAACTCTTTTGTTTTTAAAACTAATTTTTTTTTATTCAAAAATGAAATTATTACTGCATAGATATTGCTTCAAAGCATACAGAATGATGAGAATGCATTGTGATAATTCTGAAGAAAAATGTTTATTTTGCCCTAAAATGAAATATTTTCTAATGAAAAATGTATTTCACAAACCATAGGGAAAACTGTTGGTCTCGTGTCCTTCCTGTTCACTTCGTGTCATCCTATCGACCTAAGCCTCCTTCCAGTAATGGGAAAAGTCCTAGAAAAGCTCCTTCTTCGAAGACTCCATCCCATAAGTTTACCATTTATACCCAAGCAAGAGTTTGGTTTCCATGCTCACTGCTCACCATTCCACCATCCAATAGTGTCATCTCATTGTGGATGTCATTGCCTCTACCCTAGAAAAGAAAAGATGTTGCTCAGCTGTCTTGCTTGACGAGACACAAGCCTTTGACAGAGTTTAGCACGCTGGGCTGCTTTGGAAACTCAAGGGAATCCTTCCTTTCACTTCTACCCCATCCTGAAGTCTTTTCTCACTGATAGATCTTTCTGTGCAAGTTTAGGAACCTCTTCCTCATCTATATATCCTTTAAGAGCTAGAACGCCTCAGTGTACCCCTGCTATATTCCTTCAACACACATGATATCCTTTAACACTCTTCCTCAGTCCTTGCCACCTTGGCAGATGACAAGGAAATTTTATCAGTCAACCAAGACCCTCTAATTGCATCCAATAACGCCTAAAGTCACCTCCTCCTCGAACCTTAGCTACAAAAATAGAGGATCTGCATTAACGACCAGAAAATCTTTTTCTCTTCGACATAGCACCTGTCCTCCAATCATTCTTAACCGAAATCTCATTCCTCAATCTAGCATTGTCCGTTACCTTGGCCTTCACCTTGATCAACCACTCACCTGACAACATCACACTAAGACTAAATGTATTGACATTTCAAGACGCTACATGTTGCTGCTTCGTCTTCTAGATCTTAGATCCAAAATTACACTGACTAATAAACTCCACCTCTACATAACAGTTTTAAAACCGGCTTGGACGTACGGTTACGGTTGGTAAGCCTTTTAACTCCCGTCAACTACAAACTTCTCAATCAAAAATCTTCATAAAATCACCGATGCTCTTTTTTATGTATCTAACCTCTCCCTCTCCCTCCACTATAATCTAAATATTTATTTTGTCCATGACCATGACCTATCTATATCCAGAGACTAATAATTCCACGAGTCCTTATTAAATACTCCAATCCTTTGGTAAAACTTCTTTCTCCCCAATCTATCCTAATAACCCACCGCAATGCCTGAGACAAAAGTGACCCAGATATCTATTAAAAATGGGATTGCTTATTAAAAATTAATTATTATCTAACTTATACCTTATAATTATTATAAATTTTATTATTTTGCTTCCGAGCTTACCGAAGGTAACGGAAGCTATGTGATCGTTCCGAAGAACGAAAAATGTTTAGGTCTCCAATTTCAAAAATTCCAAGACAGAAATCCGTTTCAGACATCGGGGATCATTTTTGGTTCCGTGTCTGTCTGTCGGTGTGTCGGTCTATCGTTCAATTTTTGCGAACCGCCATATCTTAAAAACTAAACGTCCAATTTTAATGAAATTTGGGTGGTAGGTCACAATTAGCCCAATAATAGCCCATTGTTGGTCCCATATAAGTTTCAACCTTCTGCACCTATTTGTTTCTCTTTCTCATGCGCACAAACATACATTTATTTACACCTATAGCTTCAAAAGTACTTATCAGATTTGAATGAAATTTTTATAGTTTATCGAAAGTAACCCGCAGATAGCCCCAGATCAATATGAACCGTCAGCGCTCTTTAAACTTTGCTAAATTGATACTTTAATTCATGTAAAATATCAAAACAATTTTGACAGATTAAAAAAAAAACGGGGGAAACAATTAAACCAATTAGACAATAATGGCTTGCAAAAACCAACTAAGTATACGTAGGTAGGATGCGAGGAAGCTATGTGCCTCACCAATTGGCAGTCTATTTTATTATTGTTATATTATTTTCTTATTTTGACTATAGGATTTTGAATCAAATGATTCAAGCCAATAGGAGTAATCAATGGATTCTTACCTTTATCATGTAGTCACCCTCCGAAAAAAAATGTATCAATATCACTTTTACAAACTTTACAATTTATGTAGTTGTGATATTCAATAAAAAGAAAGGGAAACGTGCCCTTCAGCTTCTTTAAATCTGCAGTCTGTTGCAGGGCTTCAATTCGAATTAGCCGACAAAATGCTGATTGTGCTCGTGATTCGTAGCGTACATTATCATCATGCTTTATTATGCGATCACTCAGGTTTTCCTCGCTAAGTAATATTATAAGCTAAGGTAACTTTACTGCATAGCTAAAACAAACTCTCTTTGCAGTACTCATTACTTTAAATTATTTCATTAGTTTATTTCAATGACATTGTGATCAAACAGTGTAATGATAAATAATGTAAAGTGTAAGATTCACTTACATACCACACTTGTTTCACACTTCAGTATTTTACATCATGTGGTTAGCGTACTTGAAACTTGTCTGATACTATGGTCTAAACACCGACATATCTGGTTCGAATCCCTGAGAGATAAGATAAGTTTTACATTGATGATCAAATTGAGTAGATGAGTAAAGTAGCCGGATCCCTCATCCTGTAATATCCTAATCATGTGATTTGGCTTATGTATCAATCGAAATAATCAGAGAGCACTTTCTTGTTTCTTATTTTTTTTACGTTTTCAGTAGTATTCATTCTACGGAAAGATTAAATTTTAATTTAAATCAAATTATAATTATTATTAACTACGGGAAACAGACAGAGAAAAATAGACACATGTGCCGGGATTTTAACCTCTATATTTCCAGTATAGCGCTCTACCAACTAAGCTCTCTCTGTCTGGTTCCCGAAGTTAATAATAATTATAATTTGATTTAAATGTTTAATTGAATCCTTTATTACTTTTCGTAATACTTAATAAAAAAAAAAAAATAAAAAAAATCATTTTTAGACATCTTGTATATTTAGGAAAATAAATAACTGATAGAAATATTTTACCTCAGATGGAATATACTTTAAAATAATAAATATGCTACATTTATGAAAATGTTATTATAATAATATATAATACCCAGAGAAAGACCCTAATTCTGAGAAGGATCATTTTTAGGATTTTCCCAGAAAATACCCTCACTAAATCAACCTTTGACTCTGGGAAATTAAGGGTTTAACATTGTTCAATCTCTTCTTTTAAAGAGATAAGTGAATATTATCTCTAATAATCAGGTAATCTATATTAGGTAATTTATCTGCTTGATTTTGTAACCCATTCAGAATACTTAAAATTACTTTCATTCATATGAAGCAAAATAACTGCTAATACCTTAAAAATATATTTATATTCGACAAAAAATTAAAAGGATATTTTTAGCGATTATATTTTTATTCAAACTAAATACAATTGATAATAATAACAGAAATAACTTTAAAATTCATTAATAATCTATTAATGAAGAATCATCAGATCAAACCACACAAATGGTATATTATAAACCTTCACGTTACACCGTTACATACCAACTCTCGTTCTAGACTAGACTATGAGTCCTCTGGCTTCGAGGTGCGCATTAGCACACTGCGCAGCCTTGCCACCATGAGCCTTCCAAAACTCACCCAAGGTGTCAATGTAATATTTTTACTTTTCCTCACTACTAATAGTAGGAAAAGTATTGTTTTCACCAAACAAATTTTTTGTTCGAGATTTCAACGGAATTATCCGTTTTAGGTGTTTTTAAGACCTCCTGAGTGGTTTTTAGCATGACGTATGTATGTGTGTGTGTATGTATGTGTGTTATCATCGTAGCGCCCAAGGTATTTAACCTAGAGAGTTGAAACTTGGCAGAAAAATCAGTCCTAACCTGTAGTTGTGCCGCCCGGAAAATCAACTTTTTCCGCNAAGTTCTTTTAATATTTTTTAATAAATTAAATAATCTTTACTAAAGTGTATTAAATACGTATCTTACTATAATTTAATGTTAAAAGAGTATACCTATACTAGGATTTCTTTAATTATATGCCTAATTAGAAACTAAACGAGAACTAGGCTAAGCCCTTTAACAAGAAAATTAAATG
Source organism: Gerris buenoi (assembly GCA_001010745.2). Taxonomy (NCBI): domain Eukaryota; kingdom Metazoa; phylum Arthropoda; class Insecta; order Hemiptera; family Gerridae; genus Gerris; species Gerris buenoi. The sequence continues at coordinate 33,451 of KZ652127.1, forward strand.
TGGTAGGGGCAGCAAGGTAGACATTATACTAAAGTAAATTATACTAAGTAAAACGTAATTTTAGTCTCTTATGTTATTAAAAAAATGAATATATTATTATTTTGTAATTAAAATGTGGCAGATTCTTCACAAATTGGTTTATACATAAATGTGTGTTAAAGAAGTAGGCTTTTTAATTTTTTTTTTTTTTTTTTTTTATGAAACCACTAACAAGTGTTAATTTTAATTAACTTGTTTCAGTTTTTGAAATCAGTCTATCCATATAACATGTAATGTGTAGTATGATTATGGAGAAGGTAAAGTGACAGCAACAAGATTCGATTTCGAGATTTAGTTGAATTTATACTTTTCAAAGTTCTCATACTTTCATATCCTTGAACAGGGTTTTGGCTTGTTACAATATCTATCTAAGTTGTTCTTCTTCTGTTGGGTAATTTTCTCTCCCATCTCGCTTCTAGGACATTATCTCTTTATTGTCTTTCTTCTTTTGCATTTTTTAAGGACTCAAAAATACCACCGACGTTCCGACCAGTGTGGCCGACAGCGGGATCATCTTGTATGGCTTCCAATCGGATTTCTTCGGGCATTCTTTCTTGTAAGTTCAGTCCAAGTATGGCTGCTGTTGGACGTGTCGGTCATGTCCGCTGGGAATTTTCTTCCAACGCCCGACAACACCCGGACTCTGGACTTGGTCTGTTGAACCCATACACTATTCGATGGAGTCGGACGTGTTGGACAACATGTTGGATGTTGGATCATCGTGTTTCCCAACGTTTTATTTTTTCCTAAGGTGATTACCATGCACTATATCTGAGTATATGATGAACATAGTCCGTATAACTGCCTCGTTTACATTCAGCCCACTTCTGTGGCAGTGAACAGGAAAGTGGGCATGAAATGGAAAAGCACGAGTTTAACAGGTTACTCGCACTTCCCATGCTCTTATATTCGCGCTGCCCGTTACTCCCCTGGTGGTTTTGCGTTTGGAAGTCAAAGGACAGGCAGCGCGAATGGCAAATAGTTTTACACTTTGATCTTCAACTTACGTGCCTTAATCCATTTTGCTGAGTTTACAAATATTTCAGAAATTCGAAAAAATATCGAAAAATGTTTCAATTGCGCTGAAATTTGCAGCAATCATACCTCTTTATGATGCTATTTTTGAAAACATCGACATTTGAAACATTAACACTAAATAATTTCGTCAATTTCAACTGTTTTAGTATTGATTGCAACTGTTAAAAAACATAAAGAAAAAATAACCACTTAAAACATAAAGGACAAAATGTAGCATGTCACTGAAGCTGCATCTTCTTTGACGTACTTCATTGCCTAGAAGAAATAGAAAGCTATAGAATGTATGAAGCGATAATATAAACACTTCTTTGATGCTGCCGCAGATCAAAGATGCACTTTTTTTGAGTAGTTGAAGTGGCTGAATGTAAACGAGGCATATTGAGTAGAGAAAGTGAAGACAAAAAAAGTAAACAAACTTTGACATCAATATGTGGCTTGATCTTAGAAATCAGCATTATGGCGGTGCCAAGCGGCTGTACATACTAAACTAGTGCATTGTTACCAATCATTTTTGTTTTATCCTCATAGCTAACCATTATAATATCATTATCATTTTTGTGTTGTAATTTTACTTCTTTTTTTTTTACTACGTTTTTATTAGCTTGCTTTCTTGTTTGTTTGTTTGTCCAGTACGAATTTTGCAATCGAATTTTAACTAATTCCCGAGAAGGCAGACATTTGAAACTTTTAGACTAGCTCAGAACACGTTGATATTGCATCATTTTAATACTTTTAGCTATCCTTCAGCAGAATTTAATTCTTTTTTGGACCAAGTATACTTGGATCGTGTAAACACTACACCAAAAAGTAATTTTTACTTTGACCAAGAGGATTTGATCAAAGTTACATGGATCGTGTAGACGCGCCTTAAGAGATAACCATTGAATGGCAGCGAAAAAGAAAAAGTAAACAAAGAAATAAATTAAAAGGCATGTGTCAACCAGAACCAGGTTTGTTTACACTTGTGTCCTAGGAATCGGTTTAATTTTTCTGCATTTGTACTTCTTTACTTGAACTCATTTTTCATCCCTAACCGTCCCTTACATGGGGACGTATCAATGGCACGGTTTCGGCGAGATCCGTTGTACAGACATTTGTCCATTTATTATAAGTTTGAGATCAGCACTCTAGATGGTTGTCATTTGTGTGAAGTAAATATATTCGGAACTATTTTTTTTATTTTTTATTTTTATTTATTTTTTTTTTTTCATTAACATTATATACAACAATGACAATTATATTATCAACATTACATATGATTTAACTGAAAATTTTGAAAAGTAGTATATAAAAAGTTCTTTTTATCTAGTAATTTTTATTATAATTCTTATGTATTATCATAGCCTTTTAAATATTTACATCTTATAAATAGTCTGTAATAAATATTAATAATGCGTATATAATAACCTTGACTGTGATAATATTCTTCTATCTTAACAATTATTTTAAGTATTTCCAACACAAATAAATATTTGCTTACTTTATTAGGTTTCACATTCAAGTTTGAGGTAAAGTATCGTTGTTGGAGCCATGTGCTAAGAAATAGTAAAATGCCAAACCGCACAAAAGCGGTGTATTGTGGGTTCCAGTTTCCAGACGAAAATGAACTTGTTTAAAATTTTAACAGTCCCTTTAAAACTCGTGGTTAATATAGGTTTATACTACGTGAGCGTGTTCGTCAGATTTTAATTTTAAAGAGTCATTGTCTCAGGTTTATACCAGTGTGTCCACAACTATGTGGTCAAACGATACCGAGACCGATGTCATTGAAAATTGATTAATTAGATTCCTATTCTGTCACTTGCCAGTTTTAGTACCAACTATTATCCAACCAGTTTTTGCTTTCTTGTGTATGTATTATGTGATAGAGAGAAGTTATTAAGAAGTAACGACACTTGAATTTAGAGGTTTTCATGGATTTAAAGTTTTAAGGTTCTTAAGACCAAAAGAAAATTGTTTTTTAAAAAAAAATTGAATCTAACCGTATAAACTGTATAAATTTTCTTGGAAAAAAAAGCTTTTTGAAATTCTGATGAATTTCAAAATTTTTAAATTTGATTTAGCTTAAAATAAAAAAGGCCAGTCATGCACCATGACTTAATGAGCGAATTTTCAAAGAAATCTGCGTATTATTGGCTTATGATAATATAGGAATATTTTGGTTTAGAATTTGGATGGGTGAAAAAAAAAAATTGTTTGGTACCCACGGGTACGGGGTACAAAAGTAAAAATAGTATTTACTCTTCAAGATGCACATCGTTGGAAAGCTCTTTAAGAGTACAGTAATTGATGTTATGTACACTTTAATCATATTTTCATATAAAAGAGGGGTAAAATGGAAAAAACACGATTTATAACTATTTTATAACCCTAAATTGTCAAAATGTGACCCCTAAATGAACTCCAAAAATGTTGGCCTACGAACTCATCCTTTTTTTATATTATTGACATTTCAAAATTTGTTTGAAATTTTTAAGTGCATCCTAAGGGGAGATATCGTCTGGAGTGACACATATATACATANTGGCTGTAACCATTATCAACTTCTCAAGTTTACTTGAACAAAGTTGCCTATTAACAAAAGTTGTCATCTTTTCCTATTCAATATAATTAGAATGGTCTTTATAAAATAAACGATCGTTAATAATTATTTCATTGAGTTCTTAAAAATAACTTCAAAGATTATTTTGAGTTAATTTAAAAATAACTTCAACGATAATTTTGAGTTTATAAAAATAACTTTAAAGATTATTTTGAGTTAACTTAAGAAGGCATTTTTACCCGATATTCTATTATTTATTTTTAAATTAATTTATTTTTATCAATGATAGAAATGAATATAAATATGCAATAATTTTAAAAGTACAAAGACAAAAAGAACTTTTTAAATACTACGTTTTTAAATTGTCTTGTGGATCATATACAATACACCTGACCATTCGATGTATTATTCAATAATTGTTTTGTGAGTAAACACAAACATTAGACAAAGGACAAATGATGACCTTGGAAGTATACTCACACAAAAATAGACCACTAAAATAAAAAGAAGTTATCAATTATATATATATTATATATACATATATTTAGGGCTACCTTTTTGAAGTAGATCTTCAAAAAGCCATTGTTATTCCCCTGATATCCTACTAGAGAGGATTTAATTTTATTACAGATGCCCCAGTCTATTGAAGTAATTTCTCAGGTCTCGTCTGGGATTTTCTTTAAACCTAATCCCACTCTTTCCTAGCTATTTCCATTATTACTTCCCTTCTGAAATTAGAATAATCTAATTATCAACCTTTTTTTATAATAAGTCTTTTTAATTTATATGAATATTTAAAAAATAAAGAAAAAAACTTAAAAATTAACTGCAGTTAGTTTTAACTTAGACCAATTAGTTTTAGTTCATAAAGGATTGTATTAATTTCTCTGTAATGTCTTTTTAAAATTTTCTTAGTTAATTTTTTACTTTTTAAAATGTTGAATTATTTACCTTACTGATTAATTATAAAGATATTTTATTAGTTAGGTATTTACTTAATCTTATAATGCTACTTATAAATACATTTTTTAGCAGTTTCATTAAACTTTCCCTTTGATTAGAATTTATATATCATCTCTCCTTCATGTTGAAATATTAAGGATATCTAAGCAACAAATGAAACAGAAGGAATTATATTTTAACCATGTTTTTTGTAAAAAAATAAATAAAAAAATAAGATTTGTTCTTTTTAGGTACATAACCAACTTTGTCAATGTTGCATGGTACAATTATTTAACTAGTTGAATCTTCTTTTTAGAGGAGGCAGAAAAAAATGATAAAGAATAACTTTTCTTAAAAAGTTAAAAATAATTACACTTATGTCTTGGATAAATTTAGGGATTTGTACTTTTTAGCTACAGATTCATTCTAAAAAGCATGCATTATTGGTATTTTTTTTACTTTTTGAGCCCTGCTGGACACCTTTTTTTTTGACAAAAAACAGATCCATATAAGGTATGCATTTTAGATTGGATTTGGATTCTATGACTTTTTTTTCGTACCTCCATCAGTTGTACCTTAGTTGGAACTAGATTTTTAGGTTTCTGTACAAAGTACAAAAAGAAACCTTATATAACGGCTCTGCCTGTCTGTCCGTTGCTTGTTTCAATTCATAAACTACTTACTATAGCTAGGAATATGAAATTCGGCACACAGATGCATTTGTGACTACTGGACTCTTTTTCGATTTTTCACACTAAGTATTTTCAAGATGGCGGCCAATATGGCGGGTGACTAAAAATGTTTTTTAGTCACCATGACATGTTATACATCAACTAAAAAGTCTTAAAGTCTATAATATTTAGTCACCATGACATGTTATCAAATTTAAGGTCTTGAAATTTAGAAAAAGAATATGCAACTTAAAATTTCACACCTAATATTTTTAAGATGGCGGCAAATATGGCGGGCGATAAAAATGTTTTTTAGTCACCATGACATGTTATACATCAACTATAAAGTCTTAAAGTGTAGAGAAAGAATATGCGAAATTATTAACATTTCAAACTTAATATTTTCAAGATGGCGGACAATATGGCTGGCGTCAAAAGAAAATTTAATAATTTTGACTTCATTGTACAGAAACCGGCGATTATCACCTCACGTACTTACGTGACGCGTGCCTTACTTTAACATTTTTACTTTGATACCTCAAAGTGTGTGCAATTATTGAACGATTTCGTTTCTGATTGTAAGGCTTAAATCTCACACTAATTCTCTTTAAATTAGTTATTTATTATTATTATAAATAGTTCCTATTTGCTATAAACATGAGGATAAACTTTGTCCAGGGTCCCGTGTCATGTGACAACTTTTTTATGAAGGTACAACTGATGGCCCTGAACCATTATTATTGTACTTTGATTTTATATTTTTTTTTTTTTTAAATTTTAGACATCAATTTTTCACTGTGTCCACAATATTATTGAACGATTTTATATCTGATTGTAAAGCTAAAATATCTTAATAATTCTCTTTAAATTAGTTATGTATTATTTTTTAAATTCGTCGTATTTTCTAAAAGCATGAGGGTAAACTTTTACCGGTGTGTCCGATGTATAGTGCCAACTTTTTTTTTTAAAGATTTTTATTGTGTTATATATAATTTGAAAGGCCTAAATTTGTACCTATTTGTATTATTATAGACTAGCCGTTATGCCCGTGAAAACGGGCAGAATAAAATATAGTCAAAAAAGAGATAGTTATAATTAAAATATTTAAAAAGATATATTATACTGTTTAAATAGAAAGTTTTATGCCCTCCGAATCATTACATAGGCATAGCTCAGCGGAAGCGTTTTCGCCTGACGCACAGGATATCACTGGTTCAATCCCAGCTTATGGCTAATCAATTTTTATCGTTATAAATCATTTAGAGGTGAGTCGTCGCCCGTCGCCGTCACCCGTCGGGACACTACTCGTTTATATAAAAGATAATACTCTATACCTGTGTTATTCTTTGACGGATTAATGTATAATGTGGGAAAATGGAAGTGGCCTTGCTTTCTCCAGTTTGCTTGTATGACCCTCACGATGCTGATATTGCTGATGCCAGCGAAAAAGATTGATATTCTCAACAAAGACCTAACCGTTAAAAAGTTCCTGACCGCCTCCCAAAAATGTCAGCCTATTAAAGTAGTGATATCTCACTACTTTAACGTCTGCTCGTTCTTTAGTCCATAACTTCACTTCAATCCTACTTTCTTTTTTTGTTTTCTTTTTTTTTTGCAACACTGCTCTTTTAGTTTTATTAACTCTTATCTTAGCCAGTTTCTGAATAAGGCATAGACTTGGCCGCACTGAAGATATCACTACATTAATTTACTGACTTTTTTGGGAGGAGGTCTGGAACTTATTTTTATTTGTTTCTGAGTTCTCTTCCAATCACCCACGTAACATCTATGTGGGTAAGAACAGAAAATCCAGCGTAGTAGTATCTAGCATTAAGAACTTAACTACTTGTGAACAAAAGACGCGTCTCTTTCTCTCGTTATACGCTTTCTCAGTGGTTTGCAAAACTTAAGAATTGGGAGTGTTTTGATCAAGATAAATAAAATAAAATTTAAAACTTGAAATTTCTCAGCTATGTTGACTGATAACTCAATAAAAAACAACATAATTACTTGGTTTCGTCTTAGCAGATTATTTTTGGTTCGTTAAAAAGAAATGCTTTTACGACCAAAGAAAAAACAAAATTTTAATAATTACAGTTCCTTCTTTATTTGAAACGAGAATTTATATATTTTTTAAAAGTATTGTCACTAGGTGATAAAAAAGTGGCGGGGTTGTTGGAATTTTGAAGATTGAGATCGAATTGGTGTACATTTGCGCAGTGGGCTCAGTGGACTTGTAGTTGATGTGGCTGCCGCCAGGCGCGCTGGGCACAGCTTCCCATGTGAGTCTCCCCGTTCAATATTTCCCTTAACATCGCTTTTTTTCCCTTCTCCGGTGTTTCTGTTAATTTGACTCGATACTTATAAAACTGATCTTTCTAGGTTCAATGAGTTCATAATCTATGATTTAAAACACATGACTATCATTCACTATAACTATTTAAATAAATAATAAAATAAATAAATAAATACATATCTAAAAATTAGAATTCGAAAGAGCGCCAAAATAATCCGTATAACTTAGTATTTAAAACTTATAATATTTAGTATTACTAACTTTGTGAGCTTGATTATCTTATTTTATAATAACTTAAGATTTGGAATAGTAATATAATTTACTGAATATGAGCAATAAATGGTATTATGATTATGAATATAATTTGAACAGTCTTATTATCTTAAAGACATTATCATTATTGATTGTTTGAATTATCTATGTTACTAAAGACCAATTTTAGTGAGTGGTCTATTCAACCGTCAAATTTTTTAATAGGCTAATATCAATATAAATTGACATAAATGTTAACTTTAAACAATTTTTTTTTAAACTTTTTATTTAATTACTGCAACTAAAATACATCATTGTTATAAGCAATACAGATCTCTATGAATATTTGTTTGAGACAACATGATGCAAGGAACTATCCAGTGACATAAAATAATTTTCGTCTCAATTTAGTAAGTGAGTGATAGCACTTACTAAATTGAGACGAACATTTTTTTATGTGTAATATAAAGCACAATTAATAAATTTAATACATGATATTAACATAAATATATTTAGTTGTCTAGGAGGTCACGTAACCACTGCCTTTTCAGGCGTTCAGGAGGATTGTCAGGAATGGACCGGGAAAACTGACTATGGACTAATGGATTCGGATGGTAAGAAAGGGAGTCGTGGAAGGATTTGTATCGGGAAATGAATAGTTCACAGACAAAGGGTACTTTAAGGTCGTTATGAAGGACAATTATGAAGGACGTTATGTAGGAAGGATTTTAAACAAAAAATAAATTTGACTTTTTTCGTGACATAAATTATCTGCCACATTGCATTTTCCCAGTTAATCATATCAAATTGGTGTTCTTATTTTTTCTATCGCCCATCACCAGACGGAAAATTTAGTATATTTCTAGTAACAGCAGAAAATTAAACAATTTCAACGGATTGCTAGAGGAATCTGTTACTAAAAATTTGTTATCTGCCTACCATAAAATAGCCGTTTTGGGTATAATATATATAAACAAAATATAGAATATTGGGTATAATATATATAAACAAAATGTAGAAATTTATTTTTATTTTTTTCTTTAATATTTTTTCAATTTCTTCAAGTATTTTTCATCTTCTGTTATGTTAGAGATTTTTTAGCCCTCATTCTTTGTAGGTAATTAAGGCATAGACTAGTTTTCACAACTTCTATGTATTGTAGGTTAGTATTCACAAACGACTTATTTTATTGTATGCACTGATAATTATTTCGCTAGTTTGTTTCTGTCAACTAATGCAGTTGAAAATCTCTTAGTTGGTAGAAACTTATTTTTCCATTAAAACATTGCGATTCTTGTGACAACATATTAAATTTATACCACAATAAGAAAGTTAAACATCCAACAACATTTTGGGTAGAAAGAGAAAGAATTAACAATTTTGATAGCTAAGGCTTATTCTAGTGATGCGCTTTGGTCTGCTTTTCGTCTCCTTTATGAAAGCAGTCTAACCTGCAGTAGATTACAGCGCTATGTCAGCCTGACTCACGTGATGAGATAAGCCTTATCACATCTGATCCGTGTAGCAACCATCAACCAAACTCTTGTTTCCTGTTCAATAGAGAACTGACAGGAATCAGTGTTACCCAAAGTCTAAACATTATCAATCATCTATGTTCTTGATTCTATCTATGCTCTACCCTAATAGTTCCGTTGATAGATTTAGATCTAAAGCTGCATATATCCATCTGTAAGCACCTGTTGCACTGTCTATATGCACTTAAAAATAAATGAATAATACAAAATTAAGTCTTTTCCTTTACGTCGTTTAACTCTGAAAGGTTGTTTTATAAATTTCTTGATATATAGTTAATATATATTTAGAAATGTATTTATTGTAATTGGACATTATAATAATATAAAGCAGACAATATGTATATATTGTTTTGTATCCAAAGATAGGTGTCCAAAGGTATAATGCTTCGCATTATTGTAGCTTATACAGTTGTTTTTCCTCCTGGATTACTAGTGCAATGTTATATTATATGTATTATTCTATGAAAGGCTTAATAAATGTGTATATAGTTTCTGGCTTAAAACGTCGCCACCAGAGTAACTGTTAAAATTATTTACCCTTAAGAGGATCCACCTATATAATATGTTCATTAGAAATAAAAGGGTACTACCATCGACCAACGTAACAGAGGAAAATTATTATCTACTACGCCCAAAGAATTTTCACTTAAAAAAAATGAAAAAAACTGGCTCCAGTAATTTCTTAATCGTATTTGAAAAAGTTTGTTTGAGCTGTCTCAGATCGAGTTTTTACCTTTAGATCAACACATAATTAGGTTATTGCAGGATTAGGTTATTAGGGGATCGTTCACTTTACTTATCTCCTCGATGTAATTAGGTCAACGTAGTATATAAATCCAGTAAATATAGTACGCTTTTTATTTAACTCGATTGTAACGCACAAATTTTGAAATTGATTTTTAACCTACTTACCGACTATTTAGAAAGGTGCTAATACTTAGATTATATATTTCGATAATAATGGAGGTTACAAAAAAATACTTGAAAATATACACAATATGGAGATTAGTAAAAAAATAAAAATAAAAAAATAGGTACAATTTTTTATGAAAAGTTTCAACAAAATTTAAAATATTAAATTTAATGACACCAGGTTCTACGCAATCTTTTTTCCGATGAAACAAAGGCTCTAACAAGCTCACTAACAAAATTACATTTGTTCTGCCAGTTTTGCGCCAGTAAAGACGAACATGCGCCGAGGTCGTCCAGATCCAGACACACAGACAGACATGGAAAATGTTAAAACCTGTTTTGGTTTTCATAATATATGGAATGAAAATATTTGCTATTATTACACCCTTATCGATCCAACATTTTAAGAATGGAATACAAATTTTATAATAATATAAAAAATAACTTCATGTAAAATATATATATATATATATATATATATATATTGTACGTATTTATTTATATTTTAACATTTTTAACACACATTACAGGTAAACACAATAAAATACAAAGTATGTTTATATAATTACTAACTACGAAAATAACTTGAATGTATTAAAAAGTTGCGTCTCTGAATATATAAGAATGCTGTGTACTATAAATTTACCTTACATTACTTATTAAGCCGAAATAACATCTTTTAATACATGCATTATTAATTCCACACACCCACTTATAT
>KZ652127.1:129998-181807 GCA_001010745.2 Gerris buenoi
GTCAAAACGATCTTTAATATAAGAAAGTTTCATGTTTTTCTCTCTACTGATTCAAAAGTTATTGGAACCGTACAGAGTGACAGACAGACACATAAACGAAACTATAAAGGATTATTTTTTTGGTTTTAACAACAAAAACCTAAAAATGAATATACTTACAATTTTAAGTGTATTCTTCATAAAAATTAACTAAATAATTTAATGATACACACAAAATATGAACGTTCAATAAGAAATAAAAAATATCAGAGCTTGAAGTGAAAATTTACAATAAATGACACGACCATTTCGTACGAGAGCTACAACAGTACAGAACCGAGCTTGATGCTTTTATTAAATTAATAGATAGCAATTCAAAAATAAGTGGAAGGGTAGAAAAGATAACAACTATAAAGGGAGGTAAAATTATCTAGGTAAGAAAAGAGTCAAAAACTAAATAAAAAGTGGTGGCGATACAGTGGCGGCGATAAGGGCCCCGCAGCCCACGATAAGGGGGCTCCGGGCATCTGGGAGCCCCTGGATGGGAGATAGAGGGGCCACCACTAAAAGTGTGCGGGGGGGCCCCAAAGACAGATAGGGAAAAAGAAGTAAGGGGGATTAAGACAGAATGAGAACTACATACTATATAGCAAATAGCAAAAAAATCGACTAACATAGAAATGAAAGTGTGACTAGTTAAGTTCGGAACAGACTTCCTTATCTAGTACAGCTAAAACCGGATTAGATAAGATAACTTTTAGTGTTATAAACGCTTGGATCTCCTATCAGTCGAAAATGAAGACCTCTTGAGGTCTAAACCATAACATTCTCACCCTGATTTAACTCTTTATTGGTTTTACCTCGCTTATTTGTTCTTATCTCCTAAAAAAAAATTATTATAATAATTTCGCCCTCAGTTTTTTTTTTTTTTTACTATAACATATTTCACACAGCCAAGCCGGGCCCCCTGAAAGCCCGGGCCCCTGGGCAATTGACCCAGTTGCCCCTCCTTGTCGCCGGCCCTGCAAATGGGAAGCATTTCTCTGGACTATTTACAGTGTTAAATTATTACTTATATATTTAGAAATGTTATTTAATACTTATGTGATTTATTGAAGAGAATCAACTATGTAATTTAATTATGTAAAATCATGTTCAGATTATTGTAATAAAAGGAAAAATATATATTTATTAAATTATAAACCTTAAGTTTAAGAACACCTTCTTAATTTCTATGATGAATATTATGATGATGGATATGTCTAGGTGTATGAAAAAACGACGATTTAAAACATGTTGCTAAGAAACGTTTCGACCCTAATAAAGGTCATCTTCAGTCTTTATTTTCTAAAACAGCCAAATACTTGTATCAATTTTAATCACGTAGAACATAAATAATATAGTTATTTTTCCTTTTATTACAATAATCTGAACAGATTTTACATAATTGGTTTTACTCACTTAAGATGTCATCAATCTATCTCCTTGGGAGAGCGTCATATACAAATAAATTAAATTAAATTTTGCGTCGATAAAATATTTTTTAAAAAAAACTAAAAAATAGTCCACAGACCCACTGCCTCATACCGAATTTAAAGCTATTTAAAATTTAGACATTTAAAGAAATTTTAATAAATCTAAAAAAGTGAACAATATTAACAGTTTAAAAATTATTTGTAACTATTTAAAATTCATTGCACATAACTAAACTAACATCCACAGTAAAATTCACTAACAATTTTAAAATCAAAATTTAACTATGTAAAATCAACTATGTAATTTAATTATGTAAAATCATGTTCAGATTATTGTAATAAAAGGAAAAATAACTATATTATTTATGTTCTACGTGATATGTAAAATTAATACAAGTATTTGGTTGTTTTAGAAAATAAAGACTGAAGATGACCTTTATCAGGGTCGAAACGTTTCTTAGCAACATGTTTTAAATCGTCGTTTTTTCATACACCTAGACATATCCATCATCATAATATTCATCTATATTTATGTAAAAGAGGAGTTATTTTAGTGATAAATTTTTTGGAATGAAATATTTGTTTATCTTATAAATGTCTTATTTATTTAAATTTTAAATTTCCTTCACAGAAGTACGATTTTAGACATCAGAGTACATTTTTAGTATCTTGTCTGTTTTCTGTCGATTTTTTTTAAACGACTCTACGCTGACAACACGACATTTTTTAAAAACAAAATTGGACTCAGGGGACCTTAAAACGTGTAAATCCGTCTTAATCTAAAAAATCAAGTTGTTGCGCTATCACAATACTTCATATACACACGATCACACGCATATTTATACGCTGAAGTTCTATTATAGGGCATATAATTAATGTTAATTTGGTTATTTGTAACTTTTGATATTGGACTGAGAAGCGAACCTTTTCTTGAGGGAGACTTCCAGCCCAGGAAGTTCATGACAGTGAGGCGCCCTGGCTCTACTGCCTTATCTTATCATACGACGCGACGTGAGTCTCAAACTATTCCAAGAGTCAGTGAAATTCTTGTCTTTATCTGACCGCTGTATCCTTGCCGACGACCTTGCATACTAGACTTCATGGCAATCAGCACTCTCAGATATCCACAATCACAGAAACAACCCTTCTTAGAAAAATAAACCTTTCTAAGAACAACTAATAACCATAATAAATGTTTGAAAGATAATGTTTAAAAAAATGTTAAAATTTTTTTTTACTTTTCCTCACTGCTAATAGTAGGAAAAGTATTGTTTTCATTTTAATTGTTTTTAAACTACACATTTTTGTCAGAAATGAATATTGTGGTTTTCCCATATCTGTTCATTCCATGATGTGGTTTACGGTTTTGAAAAAAACTTTCGATAATTATTGGAAGAAATAAATGTTTTCCTATTAAAGTAAAGTAAATACATAAGCTATGAAGGAAATAAACTATTTTATGTTAAAAATAAAATGTCTATGATGGTCTCTCAGTCTGTGATTTTAGAATATCCATTATCACACACATATACCTTGTTGGTATTCAAACCGTTCCAAGGAAATGGTTTATTAAAAAAATATTTTTAGTCACCATGGCATGTTATACATCAAGTTAAAGGTCTTGAAGTGTAGAAAAGGAATATGCAACTATTACACTTAATAATTTTAACTTAATCGTACAGAAACCGGTGATTATCACCTCGCGTACTTACGTGAAGCTAGCCTTACTTGTTTATATCTAGTTATATAGTAGTTATGTACACTAGTTTTACAATTAGTATTGTTTTTTGACAACGCGCGGAAAAATAGAGAAGGAGCCAATGAGAGCGCTGGATTTTGAATTTTAGAAGGTCGGGCCAACTAGGCAAATCAAAATGCTTCTAGTGGAGGGGCGCCGACCTAAAGGGTAACCGTTCGAAGAGACTTTATAACCTCCACTCCACCGCTTGAATTCACTTTTATATATTATTCACTTTTTATGTTATTTAAATATAATGCTAATGCACTAAATAAGATACTGGTTTTTGAATTTTGTTTGTAATTACCCGTCATTTCAATTTGTTAAGTTATTCTGACAAAGTAAGACGTAAGACTCGGACTCGGACAGAGACAGAAAATTAATAAACTCAGTAATCGTTATCGTTTTCCATGTTATATAACAATAATAGGGTTTATTGTTTATTTACCGAAAAATAATAACTACTACTTTCACACTGTACTCAAATATTGATAGATTAAAATGTAAACTTCGACTGAATTAACAAAGGTTCTTAAACTTCCTTTCATTACAATTCAACATCTGTTAGGTAAATTAATTCTTCGTCTAAGTAGTTTTAAGCCTACACTTTTCATAAAGTTTCATTACCGACATTAAATTTCTTGATTCTATAAAGGAAATTAACTCTTGCATTAAATTTCAAAACATATTCGTAAATAAGAAGTGAAAATCTAAGTGGCAAAATGAGGTAAAAAGATCGCGATTTGTAGAACTAGTAAAATAACCTTCTTTTGTTGACAAACAAATTATGCATTTCCCTCTCTCCCACAGGCCTGGTGGCCTGTGGGATTTTATTTCTTCCCTCACATAGGTTGGCCAATCTGAGTGTCAAAAAACAATACTAATTGTAAAAATAGTGTAGCTACATTTATTTTCCCAGAGCTACATTTGGTCCCCGGCCCAGAGGCCGAAAGCTAGTTATGTGCAATAAACATTTATTTTGAGAAGAGGCTTTGTTTTTAATTATTTTACAAGGACGTGAGGTTGTGCTGGGTTTTGCTTCATAGCCGTGTCCAGACTACCGAACCAAACCGAGGAAACGAGCCGAGCATTGGTCTCTGCGCATGCCTTGTATAAAGTGCGCCTGCGCATTTAGGACTGGGCATGCGCAGAGCCCAAACTTTGGCTCGCTTCCTCTGTTCGGTTCGGCAGTCTGAACAGAGCTTTAATAAGTGTAATTTAACTGGAAAGTTCTAGAGAGAAAACTATTTCACACAATCCATCTTAACTTCTAGTGTGTCAAAGTTCTACTACTTGGACCTAGTAAACTTGGATCGTGTACACCATTCTTCAAAGTTCCACAAGCACTTTGGATCAAGTGGACTTGGCTCGTGTAATGGCTTGTGTGCTTGGCTTAAATGTTAACAAATTTTTAATTTGGAATTTGCATATTAGCTTAGTATGTTAGGTAGTTAATTTTTAATCTTATAATGCAAAATATCAATAAAAGAAAATCTAATTTGTGCTATTTAATTTCTACGCGATTTATTACTCATAAATCATTATAAAAGACAGAAAAGAAATACTTTGTATAACATTTTATTTTTAAATAAACAACTTGTTGTTAAAAATAGACACATAAAGCAATAAAGAACAACGCATTACAAAGATGGAGATGTAATAAAAAGTCTGTACAAATGAAGGATGCAATTAAACGGAGGACTATTTTTTTTAAAAGGATTTGATTGACGACTATAGTTTTCGTAATTCTTTTGACGAGGAGGAAGTTAAAAGCTTAGAAGATGTAAGTAGTTACAGCGAGTATATACTCGCATATTAATACATTATTTGTTTCTAATAATAAATTAACTATGATTAGGTAGTTACGAAACTGTAGCTGTCTTGCGGACAAAGGGGGGACACGCTAACAGACTAACAGACTTGTGCAGGTAAATTAGAAGATAAGGAGGCAGAATATGAACTCTAGGCTTCGAGGCTATGAATTAAAATCATCTTGTTACGCAGACCGAACAAATCGAAACAATAGAACACATAAGAGTCTCACGGCACTCTTTATGAATCAAAAATATGACGATAACAATTATCATTCAAGGTCATTACTATTTAGAAGTGTCAAGATGGACGCTTTGTTATGTGTTAACGCAGTAACACATTAAAAATACTTCTTTCTGAACTAGCCGTAATTTTAAACTAACTAAACATAAACAATCAGTTGCTTGTGTATAGAAGTAGTGCATAAAAGAACTGGTAGAAAACTTATTTCTGAACTAACTCTACTTAAACAATCAGTTGCTTTTGTATATAGAAGTAGTGACTAAAAGTAATCTTTGAAAACTTCTTTCTGAACTAGTCGTAATTTTAAACTAACTCTACATAAACAATCAGTAGCTTGTGTATAGAAGTAGTGACTAAAAGTAATCTTTGAAAACTTCTTTCTGAACTAGTCGTAATTTTAAACTAACTCTACATAAACAATCAGTAGCTTGTGTATAGAAGTAGTGACTAAAAGTAATCTTTGAAAACTTCTTGCTGAACTAGCCGTTATTTAAACTAACTCTTCACTACGTAAACAATCAGTTGATTTACAATAAGATTATATGCACTACTCTTGCATAAAAGTTCTTGCATAAAAGTTCTCATAGAAAACTTCTTTCTGAACTAGCCATTATTTTAAGCCAACTCTACATAAACAAGCTGTTGCTTGAGTGTGTAGAAGCAGCTCATATATTATGTAACTGGAAGTTATAAATTATAAATTTAACCATTAATGGATCCTTCTGATCGTTTAAAAAGTATTTTATACGTAATAATTTAATGAATGACCTGAAATGTAAGCCTGAGTGGTTTTGATTAAGGCTTTGGAAACCAATGCAGTGTGTTAGAACTAGAAAACATAACCGCTGTTTCCTTGCATGGACCCTGCGAGGATCATGAGGTGAAGGCTTTTAATTTTACAGCGGAATAAAACACATGATGGCCACATCTTAATACTGAATAGCTTTATGGCGTTAGTTTAGTGTTGTTGTACTTTCTTATTAATTTATGAATTAAAACGTTAATGCATTAATTCCATAATTAATTCCTTAATTAATTCATACTTTAATTGATAAGCTCAATGTAATGCCCAACGCCTGCACAAAGAGAGGCCTCGACACTGAGAGGGACGAGTGCACTGAATAGAGGGGGGGGGGGCAGACCTCCCTAGTTTATTATTAAACATATTTACAGTGCTCAACAGGTGGTTGATTATATTTCGGTTTCGATTTCAGCTGGGACAAATGTATATTTTATCAATAACTCGGATACTAGACTTTTCCCAGGTAAACGATTTATATTGGTTAAATCCGTAATCAAATACTTCCACATTACGTTGGATATGGGAGCGTGTATCGAGATCATCTTAAAGAATTAAGACAAACTGTCCACGTTCAGTTCTTCCAAGTTACTTCACGTGGAGAGACAGTTTGATTTAATACTTTCACATTACTTTCTCTTATATTTTTCGGTACTTTTTTACTTAACCATCCCTCTGTATCTCTTTGTCTTAATAATTATTTATAAAATATATTCTTATATAATATGCAAGATTAGTATATTTATATTCCTTAGTCTAAATTACTATTAAGAAAAATGGGTATTTAGTCCAATGTACCTTGGAACAAAGGAATATCACCCTTGTTAATATAAATGTGATAATATCCCTTTGTCTAATTAAGTACTAAGACAAATAATAATAAATATAGGATAAGAAAACTGTAGAACTCATTGTCCTACAGTTTTCTGTTCAAGACTTAGTCTAATATAGCGTAATAAAACTATCCCAAGAGTCTCAATGTCTTGGGGAGATAAACACACAAACCTTTGTGACTTTTGTTGGGCAGACTATTATTTAGAACCAAGGGGAGGGGGGGGGTGCTAAAGTAAATAAGAACCCTATTTTTCTACGCAAATTAGAAATTAAAAACTTATTAAAAGAAAATATTTTGTGGAAAAGAGTAAATAATAAAGTCAATATGGTAAATTCTTCTAAAAACATAAAAACAACTATAATAATACATATATGTGAGAACGTAATTATACATATTATCAAAACCAAATATTAAATGCATTTACATTAAAAAATATATAGCAGCTTATGTACCTCCACGCTCCATCTAGAACTCTAATTCTTTAGAAAATATTTCTGTAGTATAATCGATAAAATTAACTAAAGGTTCTACAGAGAATACTTTTCGTTGTTTGTTGTTTATCGAAAAGCTAATTTTAGATTTGTTAAGTTATTCTAAAGATGAATCAATTTTATTTTGCTAGACTTTATAATAATTTTATTCATATATGAAATGTAATATATTTAATGTCTACTTTACCAATATCACTAACTATTTATAGTTTTGTATATGTGAATGCACCAAATGAGTAAAGTGTCACTTTACCCTACACCTACAACCATAATTTTTACTCCCGAGGCCGTTCCGAGGAGATTTAACAATAAAAAAAAATAAAAAAATAGATGTGGTATTATCAATTCACTAAATAAGTTTAATCACGTTAAAATTGAATTATAGACAGCAATCATTGAATTTCAATACTAAAATTATATGAGACTAAGGGAGAATCAGCTGGTAGCTGAGTCGTGTATTGAATTGTATTGACAACTAATGAAGTACTTATGGATTAGGCTAACTGCAGGATGACCCACGATAAAATTTCCTAACAAAACTGTGGATTTTATGGGTCAAATGCAACAATAAATGTCGAGTAAGCATATACCCTTTTCTCAGCAGTTGATGAAACCATTCGTCCAGTGTGGTAGTATATCAGATGTATTCGTATTTTAAATGTAATCTGAGTTAAATTTAAAACTTCTGAGACCTCAATATAGATAACCACACAACCTTGTGGTTTTTCATAATCAATATTTTTATTATCACAATTAACCATTTTCACAAATTCTCTAGTTCATTAGTTACACTGTATCAGTTAATTTTTACAACACTATTACACTTCGTATTAGTAAGTTTTATTTTGTTCTGTAAGTTCACAGTACATATTACTATATCACGGATTTAGTATAAGGTATGACACATTTTTGTATAAACAATTTAGCAGACTGATTGATAAATATTTAATTAAGAAATACTCTGATTTCTTTACTATAAAAAATGTATTGCCGAAAAGAAATTTCAGCCTATGTATAGTTTTTTTTTTAAGCCTTTTGTGTATACTTCATCATCAAGATGAAATTAAATGATGGATTTGTAGACTTTATTGAATAAAGAAAAAAACAAAAATTAGGTTTATTCTATAGTTTTATCAAGTAAAGACGAGATTAAAATTATGTTTTGTTGGTCTTTATTATGTAAAGACAAATTTGTAATGATGTTTTTCTAGCCTTTTATCAAGTAAAGATGAATGAAATTATATTTTGTTAATAAATAATAAAGATGAAGAAGATAAAGTTTTGTGTAAAAATTAAAATGCTATTATTTTATTATTTTTATTTGTTTACTACCCTCTATAACATAAGTATATATATATTTGTAAAAAAAAACAACCTCAATTTCTCTTATGGTCTATTAGGTGCTCAAAAATTGTTCAAAAATTCACATTCTACTCGAGTTTCATCAAACGCTATATTTAAAACCACTTGGGTAATTTTCAAGCTTTTTACACCAGATTCCAGGCTTTTCCATATGGCAGACTAAACTTCCCTCGAGGAGTATAGCAAAAAAATGTTAATAATATTTTAATTTATTGTGTATATGTTTTAAGATGTTTTGGAATAGTGATAAAGTGATGTAAATGCCTGGAATCTGGTGTAAAAAGCTTGAAAGTGGCTCAAAGGGGTTGAAATATAGCATTTGATGAAACTTGTTATAGGAATGTGAATTCTTGAAATATTATTTAGAACACAATGGAACATGAGGAGAAATCCTGAGTTTCTTTTATTTACAAAAATATTATTATTATTAACCTGACTTCTTACAAAATTATTTGAATGTATTTATTTAACTGATTATATTATATTTTTATTTTACTTTGTGTTTTCAGACAATGTTATCGAGTGGAAGTAAGTTTTGCGACTGCGCTTATATTTCCCGGCTGCGATCTCTTGTGCTTCGTCTTCAGTTGATTTCTGAATATGACAGCTTTGATCAGTAAGTTTTCTTTTCATCTTTCTTCATCTATTTTACTATCGACATTTGTTTGATTAACTTATAAGTTAACCATAATATCTGTTAATTTTCTGTTGTCTATTTTCGATTTTCGATTCCTCTCTTGGAAATTTTTTTTAAATTTAACCAGAAAAACCTGTTAACATGTAATCACTGAAATAAACACATCAAGCGTGTGCTAGTCAGCACACAGCGAGGGTCCGTAGTCAAGCGTGTGCTAGTCAGCACACAGCGAGGGTCCGTAGTCAAGCGTGTGCTAGTCAGCACACAGCGAGGGTCCGTAGTCAAGCGTGTGCTAGTCAGCACACAGCGAGGGTCCGTAGTCAAGCGTGTGCTAGTCAGCACACAGCGAGGGTCCGTAGCCTGCTCAGTATTGTTTAAGTAGTACCTATTGATGGTGCTTTTTCAAATGCTGAATATAAGAGTCCATGGTTTTGCCTTTACTAAGAATAATTTGGTAAATGAAAAAGTTTAGTTCGAGTTGTAATGCACAAATGTTTTATGAATTTATTTATTTAAACATTTAAAAAATCTGTATTTTGTATTTATTTGTTGGATGTGAGACGTTTTTTTTATATATATTTTTTTGCATAAAACAAATAAAAATTTGTAGGAAAATATTCAGTAAAACTAAACATTTCTGAAATATAAATTATTTTTAATTAATTTTATCTATCTATAAAAATTCCAGTGTATTTCTAATATCTTTGTGGCTTCTAAAAAATTCAATTAAATCTTTTTAATTAAATAATAAATGTTAGACTTTAGTTTGTGGTTAAAAAGTAATCTATTTCAATATCAAACGTTTATACCTTTTTTCCTTCTTTTATTAAGTGCATAATTGAAAAGGTCAATAGGATACAAAAAAAGCAAACATTTATTTGATTGGTTCTAAGGAATAATTGAATGGCCACTTAGAATTAAGTAGCACTTTAAAATATAAATGACTAAGAAGTACTTAAGGTTATATTTCGAAATTAAAGATCAGCTGGTATTTAATTAAAGAGAGAAGGTTATGATTGTTTAGGATAAAGGTTAGGTTTCTGGGGCACGTGGCTGAAAGAGGCCTGATCAGTCACCCTTATATTATTATAATGTTTGTGCCATTGGATGACGCCCCCTCCTCCAATCCTAATTAATAATAATAGTGTTGGTTTGTGGAGGGGCGGATGATTTGTCAGGGGTGGAATCCTACAGGTGGGATCCCCTCCACCAGCCCCGGGGGGGGAGGGGTTGGAGTGCTCGAGTAGAACTTGCCTTTACTTTGCCGCCCTTTGTGGCCCAGTTCTTCGTTTAGTATTCCCTGATAATCCAAGCCATCTAAACCCCATGAGGGTGCCCACATCTCTTTTATAATATCACAGCTGATTCATAGCTCGTTGGCTCGTTGCCTCTCTACGTCTCAACCCCTTTTATTCCCTCGACTAATTCTACTTCATTTACTTCGACATAACCTTTTTAAGAGTTGTATATTACCGATACGGACCCTCTCTCTTCACGCTTGGTTTGCCATCCCCCCTTCTTTTTATAACAGGAGATATAAAAGTTAACAAATGGTCATCATTTAGTCAGATAGAAGTCGGCACGCACGCATTTTTTTTACCTTCCCAGCGCAACACATTTCAGGGCAGCTAACACGATCATGTTGAAGACCCCTATTAATGTTATCACCCGTTTAAGAAACAACACTCACCCCTTTGTATCGATTGTTATCAGCAGCCCTCTTCTAATCTAGAGCCTTTATCCTGTTCATTTAAGCTTAACAGATATTGAATGCTAAGCCCCTATAATTTCATTACTCATGTCTCCCTCTAGTTTTAAATCGATAATTAAAAAGATCAGTCTTTTTATACAAAGTACTTTCTTTATTGAACAAATAATTAACACATCATATAATTACATTGATTGGGTTAGGATTTTTTTATTAAGATGAATGTAATCAAATATTGTCCTTCTTCAAAAATTTCTGATTTTTATAGTTTAAATTTCTATCGTTATTATGTAATTCTTCCTATTGAGAAGTAAAACACGAAAAAGACGAACTAAATTTCAAATCTTCTTTAAAGAGTGTTCCTTGAACGAACCCAACCACTTCATGGTCTTAATAAGTAAATTTTATACCGAACAAAAAGGTGCCTTTGAATATGGATCCAGAGTGGCTTCCTTTTTGAAGAATCCACAAAAAATCATTAAAGATAATCTATATTGACGTTCATCCTTAAAATTCATAAAAAAACACTCTTCTTACCATAAAATACTTTTAAAGACACATTTAGACTGTAGAGAATTGAATTCTGCGTCGAATGAGACCAATCCCAGCGCTGCATAAGGAATTCTTAATTTTAAATTCTTCATAAATTAGAAGCGTTGATGATCATCTCTTAATGGATAAACTAAATTCTAAATGAAGTAACAAAAACATAAAACTTTAAAATTTAGCTGAAAATCAGATTTTTTTTGTTGTTGTATAGAGCTCGTGTGATTCGACGCACAATACAATGCCCTATAAATGTAAAGCATATGTTTTGGGCACTTCTTTAGATTGTACCTCCCCATATAAAAAAAATCTGAGAGGAGTAAAAATCTGAAGAAGGAACACGGAATGTTCTTCTTTAGACTGTTACTCCATTTATAAAACAAAAATGTGATATTCCTTTATCCCAATGTATACATTGGATTAAACATCCCTTTGTCTTAATTGTTATTTAGTCAGAGTCATTTATATTCTAAAAAGTCACAGGGGAGTAACAATCTAAAGAAGTAGCATGTTTTAAACTATCAAAAGAAGAATGATATTTAACAACATGTAATGTAGTATTTTGATGTATACATTAAAATACTACATCATTACGTTAAAATTTAAATATTATTTGTAACCATTTAAAATTCATTGCATATAACTAACATCCACAGTAAAATTCACTAACAATTTTAAATTAAAATTTAACAAAATAAAAAATGAATAAGAAATGAAAAGGGGGAGTCTTTTCATTTCTTATTCATTTTTTATTTTGTTAAATTTTAATTTAAAATTGTTAGTGAATTTTACTGTGGATGTTAGTTATGTGCAATGAATTTTAAATGGTTACAAATAATTTTTAAATTGTTAATATAGTTCACTTTTTTAGATTTATTAAAATTTCTTTATATGTCTAAATTTTAAATAGCGTTAAATTCGGTATGAGGCAGTGGGTCTGTGGACTATTTTTTAGCTTTTTTAAAATATTTTATCGACGCAAAATTTAATTTAATTGATTTGTATATGACGCTCTCCCAGGGAGATAGATTGATGACATCTTAAAAAATAAAGACTGAAGATGACCTTTATCAGGGTCGAAACGTTTCTTAGCAACATGTTTTAAATCGTCGTTTTTTCATACACCTAGACATATCCATCATCATAATATTCATCATANTTATTATTATTTTGCATATCCCTTACACTACGATGCTTCAGCCCAAGAAGGACCCTGGTCTTTAAAACAATACATATCCCTATAATGTTTATTCGTCCCCGTTCCACCTCTCCGGAAGCATACGCAAAACCTCCAGAGAATACCTCGGACATCCTCTAACAAACTCTGGAGTCTGGAGAATCAACCTCCTCCTTTTTCTTTTACCTTTCTAAGGTCGCCCTTAAATTATCTTTTTAGTGACTAGATTTTCCTATTTCATCCTGATATCATGTCCTAGTCAGAAGATTTTTCCTAATTTTACTCAATGTTTACGTCAATTTTTTAGCAATATTCGGCTGAGCAAAGATGAGATTCTTAGTTCAAAGTTTATCTGTATCCCCACTTAGTTTTAGTTTTATTTACATCTCCACTTAGTTCCAGGTTAATTTGCACCCCACTTAGATCTTGATGGAACCCACTTGGATGAAAATTGACCTCAAACTAAGTGGGAATGTCAATGAAACGAGAACTGAAACGAGAATGGCAAATCAACTTGGAACTAAGTGAGACTGTAATTAATCTTGTTTAATTTACATCCCCACTTAGTTCCAGGTCAATTTAACTCCGTACTTAATTGATCATATCGCAAAGTGTTGATGTTTATACAGCGCTAGTAGAAAACGGTTGATGTCCATGCTAGTCAAGAAAAATGGTTGTGGTTCATTCAAAGATCTTGGAAGACGGTTGATATTCATGCTTATTATCTACCTGGTATTGGAAAGCCAACCCATTTTTTCAACATGGGTATTCGTTGTTGTAAATTTGACGAGTTTTATGATAAAGAAATACACTGTTTTGGATTCAGGGGACTTCAATGAGTGTAAATCCATCAAAATCTAATTTTTGCGCATTGACAATGTTTCTCTACCTGAGAATACCTTGGACATCCTTCCAGCAACTTCTGGAGGTTCATCCTTCTCCTCTTTCTTCTACCTCCCAAGGGTCGACCGTGAATTGTCTTTTTAACGACTAGATTGTCCTTTTTCATCCTGATTATCATGTCCTAGCCAAAAAAAATTTCCGAACTTTACGCAATGTTTACGTCAATTTTATAGCAATGTACGGCTGAGCAAACTTGCGATTCTTAGTTCCAAGTTAATTTGCACCCCCACTAAGTTCTTGTTTCAATTGCATTCCCACTTTCTGCTTCATTTGCATTCCCACTTAGTTCTTGTTTCATTTGCATTCCCTCTTAGTTCCTGCTTCATTTGCATTCCCACTTAGTTGCTTCTCTTTGTAATTAATACGTATATGTGAAATGATTAAAAAACGCAACTTGTTGCTATGAATATCATTTGCAATAGTAATGAATCATAATACTGATTGGTAAAACATGTTTTAATAGTAAAATAAAATTGTGTTTAAATTGTATTTCCTTAGAATTGTGAGTGTATAAAGTCGTGTTTTCATTGAACTGTTGCTTCTTTTAAAAAGCCAAATTAAGTTAAAGGAGAAATAGAAGGTTTTTATGTTGCTCTTATATAGGAGGTTATTTCACCGAGTTGCCGTATAACCTCGTGTTAAGTAGCTCTAGTGGTCGTTAGGCTAAGTTAATAGGGCAACTCATTTCTTCCATGTATTAACACGGTCGTTAAAGCAACGCTTTCTTGCTTTATTAAATCGTAATACTTGGGCGTTTTTAGTCCGAAAAAAACTTTAATGTTAGCTTTAATGAAATGTAACGGGGTAAACTTGTAAACTTTTTCTATTCCACATCTCTTTAAGAAGGGTATCAAGTCTAAGCGTTATCTCCACCTTAAACATAAGTACGAGTCTTTTTAAATGAGAGGAAATCTTATTGAGCATCCTTTATATCTTGGGGGAAATGCAATTAAACCTTGCCGTTTCCCTTGGAGGAGAAAATTATAGCTCGGGAGTCGACGATACTCCTGAATAAAAGGAGAGAGGTAAATAAAAGGTAATTAATGGGGTAAATAGAATCGGGGGTAGGGAAATGAGGTGTGAAAAGACAAAGAGACCAGTTGAGGCAGGTCCTCAAATGATTCTGTAAAGTGAGTGGGTCGGTGGAGAGAAAATGGGAGCGGAGAGCCATCCTATGATTTAATTCCAAGTGACTAAACAAAGTTATATTTGTGTAACTTTTGCCTGGCTCTCGGTGGGGCACCCCTGAACCCCCCTTGTGATCCTAGGGGGCAGATCAATGCTTGCCACCCCCCTTCTCCTCATGCTACAACCTGTTGCATTCTCCCCCACTTCTCCTATGTTTCACTCTCTTGCACTCAAGGGAAAACTTCTTTACACCTTCTCCAACTCTACTGACGACAAAAACCTTTACCTCCCCCTCATCGATTTCCCGCGAAAACCTGACTCTTTCTGACTTCACCTCAGACTTCTCCCTCCTGCCAACAAAAGTAAAAAAAAATAATAATAACTAGTTGGCCCACTTAAAAACTCAAGAATCCTCCAATAAACTTTTCCATAGCTGATATTTATTCAAAACCTTTCCTTCAATTTCTTTTTGGATTTCCCTTTTTATAAAAAAAAAAAAATCAAAATACAATGATTCTGTTCTGAAGAAAAAACCTGTAATCATTTATTTATCTCTATTTCGATTACACGTACAATCATATATAAAATAATCAGGATCAGTTATGTATATTGCTTCCGATGTTAACAAAGGTAACTAAAGCATTGTTGTCATTCTACAAACATTTTTTTCTTTCTAATTGTCTCCAAATTCAAAAGTATTTGGAACCATTTTTAGCCTTCTATAAGACTGTCGGTAGACCTTTTTTTTTTAGTAACATATCATAATCTACTACTTGCTTAATTTAAGATGAAATTTTGATGGCAATCATGAATTTATAAGATATTAATCATATAATTAGCCTACTTTTGGTTCCAAATTTATAAACTTTGTTATAAATCCTTAAATTTTTAAATATATTCATCCTATTTTGATAAAAAGTATAACCCTCATATAATCCCATATTCCACCTTCTACGCCGATTTAAAATTAGATACAAATAAATGTGACCCTATTTGGAATTGAAGTAGGTCCACACAACCACTCTTTCATTCTCCAGTGGAATTCCATTATTTTAAACCCATGAGACCATTAATTTGTTCAATAACAGGATGGAAGGACGTTATGTGCTACTCTAATTGGCACGCTATCTATAAATATTTTCATTGTAATTGATTTAATAAAGAATGATTGCATGGGTGTTTATCTAATATTAGTGATGTGATACATTTATTAAAATAACAGTTTAAAAGGAGCTGTGAAGCTAGTGCATCTCCACTCAACTACTTTACATGTTCCTTTTGTATAAATTTCACCTATTATAGATAGATCATCATGGACCATATATAATCATGTGACCATAAATCCAATGATAGTGTGCTAGGAAGCTAAACATATTGGCTCTCTATTTGTTTAATTTATCACATTAGAAATAAAACCATTTACTTTTTAAAACTTTCGAGAGAAAAAAGTTGATATGATTGATTCTAATAATATATCAGTATATCAGTCCTCATTTATATAATCAAGTAGTGTCACGAAGACAGCGACGACAAGTGCACCTTGAAATGATATGTTATTACTTAGCTAAGGCAACCACATTTATTCCAATAAAAATAAATGTCTGTTTTAATTTGTTGGTCTTCAAATAGATCTAATAAATTTTCTAAATTAATTTATTTAATTTTTTTTTTTTTTATATATATAAATACAAAATTAGCCCGTTGTCACGAGTTTTACGGCTCGTAAATAATAATAATAAAGTTATAAAATGTTAAACTATGTACAGTAAATGGTTAAAAATGTTAAGCTATCTATTTTATGATTTTATCTATCGAAATCTATTTTGCACCAATTATTATTAAAGGGTAAAAAAACTTCCTATTTAAAATGGTTTTATCTGACGTCTGGCCGTGCATTATTAATTTGTGTACGTAATAATTGATTATAAACTGACTCTGTTAATTATAGTTGATCTATGATAAGGTTGTGAAAATTCCCTTTGAAGACTATCTATAGAAATGTCAATCTAAATAGTCTATTATCGTAATGAGACACGCCTCTCTTCCTTTGCGTTATCAGTCGTTTTAAATACCAGACCTTTAACAACCATTATCAGTTTCTTGTGTTTATCATTTAACACTTTGTCCTACTTATAAAAAAAAAAATATGTCAGGGTAGCGGTCAACACTGACAACTAAGATTTTCATGATCAGGGTTACCTTAATTATACATTGTTAGACCTCGAACTGCAAAAGTTTTAAAATACATTTAGTTTAAAACTGTTTGTATATTTCATTATAGTATTTTAACATTATTTAAATTTCTTAAACAATGGTATTGTTGCTTATAATTTTATATTTAATTTTAAATGATTAACTACAGTCTATAAGATTAGAGTTGGCACAATCGAAGGCGGGAAACAACAATCGTGGAGGTAATTTTGGGGTTATAAAAAGGGAAAATCGGTGTTGCCATGTTATATTTTTTTTGTGGAACAGGGGTAGAGTAGAGCATTTTTTTTCTGAAGTTGCATTCAACATGGGGGACCAATAAAATAGTTTCCCTCGAAATTTTCCCGCCTTTTGATTGTGCCAACTCTAATCTTATAGACTGTAGTTTGACAAATGTCTATAGTGACTATCTTTTGATTTTCATATAAAACAATTTGTAATCGCAAACATAACATTAATGTTTACGGTTATACGTTATACATCCCTTTTCCTTTTATGTNCTCGTATATTAGGTATAAAGAGACCTATCGACACAACCGAAGCTATTATATATACGACATATTCACTTTATTAATCGATTCAACCGAAGACTTACTATCAAAGCGACTACGTAACGGCTTGA
Organism: Gerris buenoi; assembly: GCA_001010745.2. NCBI lineage: Eukaryota > Metazoa > Arthropoda > Insecta > Hemiptera > Gerridae > Gerris > Gerris buenoi. Next base: position 147,665 of record KZ652127.1, read on the forward strand.
TCACTTTTCTTATTTAACAAGATTAGTGAAAACATTTCTGAAATAATTAACAAAGAATTTAAACTTTCAATGGAAGCCGTACTTAATCGCACATAGGGCCGCATTTGGCACTTCTTTACTAGAGTATCGATTTATCTTATTCACCACTTTGATTGACCGGGGAAATTTAGTTAAAAATCATGTTTGCGCAAATATCAAGCAGCCCCATACATGGTCAAAATGTTTGCACAAATAATATGTGGTCTTGTGTATTAAATATAATTAAGTATAATTTAATGTAAAATAAATTTAGTTTTTATTAAAATTAGCACATTTAATGAAAACAAAAATTTGTAAAATTCTTTTACCTCTTTAATATTTAATTATGAATCAATAATGCATTTAAATTACAAATTTAATTATATTATTTATTTGCAATTATATAATTAAATTGTAATAAACTCTTCTTTGCGCTTCCTTGTTAGGCTTTCCTCTGCTAATGATCTTTGTCACGATTATAAAAAAATATAAATTTATTTGTTCGTTGCATTCGTCTAGAAGTCAGAGTATAGAATATATTATGACGTCAGTAACAATTAAAAAATGCCTTTGATAATGTTTGGTTAAAATATTTAATAAAGTAACAGAAGAAGTTTGATTGCTTTATTATATTTTGGCGTAAACAAAAAGAAATCTTAGTTTTTACGAAGAAAAAAATATTTATGGAGAAACAAATAAAATTTTATTGAGAAAAACTAAGTGAAAATGGTACTTATACAAACTTTAAACAACGACTAAAAAAATGTTAACACCTTTTTATGAGAGAGGGTAAAAGCGATAATCGGAAGATAAAGTCGATAAAAATGGGTGTCAGGAAGTTTGTAAAGCACGTGCTCTAACCTTAAAGATAAAATTGGCCCCTGTAGGTATACCATAAAACTTGATCTCCATAAGATTATGGGCCACTTGTTTACAACATATTTTGGAATAAGGTTTGATATTTATTTGTTCCTAATAAAAACTTGATCAACACGATAATGAACCACTCTTGTCTACAACTTATTCTTATGCATGGTTAGGTATTTGGTATTTATATTGAATAAAACAGGGCAGGAAGGAAAAAAGTTTATCTAACGATCATGAACTACCCCTTTCTACAACTTATTCTTGACTGAAAATGAGCTTACTCTGAATAAAACACGAAGAGAGGACTTGATTTGAATACTAAGTGTTTGATATGTCAATAATCTAGTTCACAAAAATGTGTTTAGTAATAATCGTCTGATTTTTACTGAAACCACACATGGGCGTAGCCAGGGTTGCCTTTAGGGGGCTAATTTTTTTTGGATATATATATATATATATATATATATATATATATATATATATATATATGTGTGAATAGTATCCTAATTAGAGTAAAATATTTGAGTTTTTACATAGTTTGTTTTAGAAGTCAGATTATACTAAGTATTCATTATTATTGTAATCGTACTACTTTTGAACAAATTTTGAGATTAGCTTAGCTTGGAAAACATGTATTCCTCAAAACATAAATTCATCTTGATTATTGTGACCTAAATTAATTCTGGTTAACATATTACAGTGTTAAGCTACTGAAATTATTGACTCTCTTTCTAACATCATTGAACACATCCTTTTCTCCCTGTAAAGTCTTATCAAAGATTTTTCATTCTTTGCCAATCCTATTAGAGAGAAATTTTAATTTTGTCTTTCATGCAAGTTTTTCTTCTACTTTATGTTTCTTTCTTTAACCCATTGAACACATTTGGATCCACTGTGGTTCCATGCCACGGTAAGGCTGGTGGTGGTGTGATGCAAGCACACCCTTCTGACACCCCGCTACTCTTTTTCTCGTGTTTTGGCCCTAACGCTCTTAAAAGCCAGGTCTTGCTGGCGTTTGTATCCACAGAGGATGCCAACCACATATTTTTTAAATGATTTTCTTTTAAATAGTGTAATATCATTTGGTATTATTTAAACCTGCTACAGGTGTTATGTTCCTTAGGGTGGGGGTGGGTTAAAATATTATCCATTCTTAAAATAAGTTTGGACCATTTTAACTGAGTTGTTTCCAGGTTACTTTAGATTTAGATGGTTTGGTTCCTTATTGTTTTGCTTATTATGTATGCTTTGTTGTGTTTAAAAAGTAGGCAACTTTTTTTTTTTATTTAGGCTCATACCTTGATATAGCAAAATAATTTCTTGCCAAATGATGATCAATAAAGTGCTAAATGATGACCAGTATTAACCTTAATGATCACCAGTACTGTTTAAATTTGTTACAAATAATTTTTTAAACATTTGTTTTCATGCAAAGGATAAATTATATTATGAAATAATTGTATAATGCTTTTCAAAGGTATTACAAGCTTTTATAGTATAAACATACATTTAAAGCTATGTTAATAAAATGGTTTACCTTCTTATGTCAAAATATGCACTTTATAAAAATATTTGATGATAAAATGTATCTGATCTTAGTATAAAAGTACACTTTCCGTGTTTTTTTATTCACTTTTTTTTGTATAAAACTAAAAACTTNAGAGCAGGGGTTCCCAAACTTTTTTGGTGGCGTACCACTTAATGTGTCTTGAATTTTTCATGTACCACTGATGTTTATACAGAAATATCCAGGACTCTTTTTTATAGAAGAAAGGGGGTCCGGTAAAAAAAAATTTGAGTTTTAATGGTTCAAAAACGTAGGGTATCACATTTTTTTAATGCAAAACATTTTTAAATTTAAGTTGTAGCAGACAGTGGCGGCGCGCCGCCACTGTAAGGCTTTGGGGGCCCCGCAAACCTTTAGTGGAGCCCCTCTATCTCCCAGGACAGTCTGTTTCTATACTTGGTTTTGAGTTATAAAGGCCCCGATACACGATCAAACATTTTGTGCAAAATGTTTGCGCAAACCTGATGTCGGGGAAATTTAGTTAAAAATCATGTTTGCGCAAATATCAAGCAGCCCCATACATGGTCAAAATGTTTGCACAAACATGATGTTTGCGCAAAATGTTTGACCGTGTACGGGGGCCTTAAGGGATGAATACGCTCCTAACAACCGGATATATTTATGCTGCGCGTACCACTGGACCCGATCCCGCGTACCACCAGTGGTACGCGTACCACAGTTTTTTTTTCAACTTTAACGATTAACTGTACAGCTCCCTCAGTTATACAAACAGCTCAGTTCTCAGTTTAACTCTAGTTGAGGGAAACTTTTCACACATTGAAAAGATTCTCTTCCGACAGAACTGACGGAACTCTAGAAACAGCTGAGGAAATATCTGACATGTTCCAAGATATTTCAGTTTATCATACTGTTTTTTTATCCATTTATTTTGTTTAGTTAGCTGCGTGCAGTAAAACTGGAAGTGTGTTGGTCCCTTAAAAAATCTAAAACACCCTGTGTACTCCTATCGTTTACTCCGCAACTGCTCAAAATAATTCTCATATTTAGCATCATAATAGTTCTGCAATCTACCATCAATTAGATATTTGTTTTTTTATTCGACATAAATAATGTTCAATGATGACTACAACGCCTGTGATAACTTCACGTTAGTTTTGGCTATTGGCATTTTTAATAATTTTAAAGCAGTATAACATTTTAATTGGGACAAACAAAATTAGAACAACATTTGACTATATTAATTAGTTTATTTGATGGTTTATTAAATATGCTATATTCAGCATGTGGATTCGCCTTATAAAGGCTTTAATATAAGCCCTAGTCCTTTTATTGTATCTTTTAACATATAGGAGCCAATCGGAAATTATTGTTAAAATTTTCATGATAAACTCATATTGATATGGTTAAACTATAGACTAGTCGAAGTGCTTCGATTAGTGCTATATCTCGGGAGCTATTAGTACTATAGAGCTCCGGTTGAGCTTATGCTACTGCAAATTTGCTGTACTTAAAAAATTGTTGTAACGCCTAACATCGAAAATCGCGTTGTTTTTGAGTTATATGAAAAAACGAAATAAATTCTGAATATTTTTCAGCTATTACGCAGCTAGCACAGGGTTTTCCAAGATGAAAACTTAGGATCACACTACCCTAACTGGTCTGAATGAATGCCTTTATTGGTTTATACAGCAATGTGTTACATAAAAACAGCAATGTGTGACATAAAAACAGCAATGTGTGACATAAAAACAGCAATGTGTGACATAAAAGGTTAAACCAAATCAGCTTATGCTGAGGCAAACTGGTCTGAACTGGTCTGAACAACATATAAAAAAACATCAGAACTACATCACCCTTAGCGAATTTAATGTCTTATTTGACTGGACTACTATACCAATATTATCTTTTTGCGCTACAAAATTTTGTCAGAATTCTACTTAAAAAAACTATTTTTTACTGCATGACAATCCAACTGAAAATTAGAGAGCGATAAGCTTTCAAAATTATTTCAGTTTTCGACATCCATTCAGTGAATAATTTATTATATTTTAACCCTTCTGAAATGCAGTTAGGGGTTCTGTACATTGATACTAGAGCAGGGAACATGCGTGGGCACGCATATAAGGTCAAAGATAGCGGCAATTCAGTTTTTCATAATTTATATAATCGAGTGACGACGGTGACGATTCACCTCAAAAGGATTTGTTATTGCTAATCTAAGGCAACCTGATTTGAATTCTTGGTCTTCAAATAAAAATATATATTTTTTTTTTTTTTAAATTAATTTACTTTTTTTCTAAATATAAAATTAAGCCTTTTGCCACTGGCTTAACTCTATTATCTATATTGACTAACTGGCTCGTATATTAGGTATAAAGAGACCTATCGACACAACCGAAGCTATTATATATACGACATATTCACTTTATTAATCGATTCAACCGAAGACTTACTATCAAAGCGACTACGTAACGGCTTGATCACTTTTCTTATTTAACAAGATTAGTGAAAACATTTCTGAAATAATTAACAAAGAATTTAAACTTTCAATGGAAGCCGTACTTAATCGCACATAGGGCCGCATTTGGCACTTCTTTACTAGAGTATCGATTTATCTTATTCACCACTTTGATTGACCACTCAATGGACATCATTATTGAGTTATGTCTCGAATCTTTCCTCGCCGTGACGCTCTGATTTATATGGCTCACTATTGACGACATCATACTCGCTTCGGCGGTACAATGTACAAATGTATGATGTGTGAAGTGGCTGGAATTCTCTACCACGGGGCGTAAAAAGGGCCTAAGTGATGGAAGTTCTAGTAGGAAGTACTAGACTACTACCTACTACTACTATGACTAAAATCTAGATTTGGCTACGATGAATCAGTCTATAGGAAAATAATTACAGTAAAACTTGTCTAAGCTGGAACATGTGTAAGCTGGAAACCTGCAAAGGTAGAAACTTTTTCTCGGAACGGAGTTTTTTTTCTAAGTAAAACACCCTGTATAAGCTGGAATTTTTTTTCTGGAGGCCTTCCAGCTTAGGCAAGTTTTCCTGTAATTTAGTCAACTCAAAGCTTTTAAAATACTATTTAAGTAACTTAAAAAAAGGTTTATGAGAAACGGAATCAATTTAAGACTTTTTTTTGGAAAAAGTAGACAACTAAACTTCTAAAGATTACGTGTTAACTCGACCTTTCTGATTAGAAATACTTTTTTTTAAAGTTTAAATGTAAAAATTCTATTTAGTTTAAATTAAGCAAGTATCCACTCTAACTCCATGTCTAAAAGCTATCAGAAACAGACACTTTTTACATTTACCGATTCCTGTAGCTGGCTCCATAATATGTCAGATATTTTTGTCACAAAGATTTGCGTGGTAGGGAGGTAAAAGCAAGACGTTATCTGTTGTCGCCACTGTTATCGTGTCTGTCCGTACATCAGGTGAGGAGCCTGGGTTCACCTCGACCTTGGTGGGCCGTTGCCGGGCCAAGCCTTCTCACTACGCCACTGACTGGCCTCGCCTTTGCTTCTTCTCTTCTTCCTCTAGCTAATAACATTTATCTTGTAGTCTTGTAGCACCTACCGTTTTAAACCCTAGTTTTTTAAATTCAGAAATAAACTAGTGCTGCGGTTCAATTTGTAGATATTCAAAGTTATTCATTTGAAAATATAATTTTACAAGTATATTAACATTAATAGATTGTTGTTAATAATTTTTTTTTTTATTCTTTAAAAATAATAATTAAATTCGCTTTATTTTATATTTTAACATTTATCATTTGCGAGATTGTTATTTCCGAAAGCTATAGGGTTTAATAAAAAGATATTTAATAAAATATTTACTATTATTTTTTAGATGAAAATAATGATAGTTAAAATTTCAAAAATTATGTTTTTATTATACCAGAGCTTTTGTACCTACTATAAGACCTAGCATCATTACTGTTCATAAAAAATATAACAATGCAGAATTTATTACAATGTTATAAAATTCGTAAATTTACTTTTTTATAAAAGCATGAATACGCAATACACTTATAACTTATATTGTAAATATTCAAATTACACCATTATGTCTTGGACGGGATGAGGAATTTAAAAGACCCTATAACGTTAAACTTTCATTAAAAATAATATACTAGTAAAGAACAAAGCAGAAATATTTAACTACCTTATTTTTTGTTAGCTTAAATATTTACTACGATATCATTTTACGAATGCACCACTATTAAAGAATAATAAAATTGTATTAAACAGTTTTTTAATTAAAAATATTTATAAATCTTTTTGTAATTTAAATTTAGATTTCCTCTAAAAAAAAAAGTTTAAAAATAAAATCTTGTGATAATATATTCATATGAAAGTTGGATATACAATTATTAAGCTCTTCTAAATCTAAAACATATCTGTAATTTTTTTGGTTGTTTGTACAGACCCAAATTAAAAAAAAAAAGCTTAATCATATCCGAAGTGGTATGGTTCAGGTGTACCCGAAAGTGGTATGGAGAAATAAATGTTACCCAAAATTTGGGGACGCTTCCATTCAAAATTTTGAAAATAATTATTTCTCAATAACAATTCTGAAGATTTTGAACTGAACTTTAAGTTGATTTGATTACAAATTAAACAATGTACACGTTACGTATAAGTCATTAGTCGAGAGAATATAATGAAGTACGAGTTATTTCAGACATATTCTTCTCAGTTAATATCGTTCTGTTAGATTTTCATGTTTGTTAGATACTCTCATGTGTTAGATGCTCACATGCTGAAGATCAAGTGTAGACGCAAAATCTCAGTTCGTTTGCATGGAGGTGCGATCATGGAGGTGCGGAATCTGGAATCTGTAACTTTATAAAATTGTAATTTAAGTATTAACTGTATATTATAGAGTTACAATAGCGTTTGACTTATAAGACGCTATAACAAACCCATACTTTTCCCTTATAAGTTTCCTTTGTTGGCAAAATTCAATTTGGATAGTATTTTTTACGTTGCAAACAAACAAAAAAAAAAAGTTGAATGCGTGTATAGAGGTCATGGATATCGGGAGAAAGTATGGTGGTAGGATGATGGTCATTGTTCCTGTTAACCTAGCATGACCAAGAGATTGAATTATTTAACGTGGCAAATTAAAACCTTTACAGTGATATCAAGTAACGTTTTGTTCTTCGCTGCGAAACACAGTTGTGATGAGATTGTCCCATTCATTAAGGACTTAGTTTGGTTCAGTCAAGTATACTTCCTTTTATATGATTTGTGCATATCATAGTTTGTATCTCTATTTAGTTCAAAACAATCTCTTACCTGCAGTATTAAAACAACAGAAATTAAATTATTAAAGAATGACAAACAAATGTTCTTTTTTGTTTTTATACCTTAATCAATGCCTTAAGGCTTGGTCAAACAAAAAGCGCCCTGCCCGCTGCTAGCTCTGCACTGTTTTCGTACGATTGCATCATCTTTGTTGAAGTAGTGTCCAGATCGGCGAAATGAGCAACAAGTAGAGTATTGGTCTAAGCGCATGCCCGGTTTGAGGTGCGCAACCGCCTGATGGATAAGCTAGGTTCAGTGCTGATCCAGTTGGGATTCTTTGACAAAACATCGAAGACATATAGCTGGGACTGTTAATGCACACTGAGCCGAGCAGGCTCGAACCTTTATTTATTTTTCTTCCTATTATTAGCCATATGATGTGAAATATGTCTCACCTCTCTGGGTTTCGAACTCACTGTTGGGATTCAGACCTTGGTTTCAGAGTCGAGTGTGCTAACCACTCGGCTACCCCGGCCAACAATACAGAATTAATAGACGCTCTATTTTGGATCAATTTGAGTGCTCGGCTCGACCCTTGTTCCGCTCGGAGCGTATTCCTTTACACTAGAACGCCGAATCGAGCATTGGTTTGCTCGGTTCGCGATCACGAATCTGGACTACAGGCTTTAATAGAATGAGGAAAACAAGTGTAGATTGTAACAGACAAGATCCTGTTTATTTTTTTGTTTTTGAGTCTGCGGTGATAAAATATGGCAGAAATATTCATAAATCTAGTGATCTAGTTTCCCTTGTCTGTATGGTATACGTATAAAGACTATGTAAAGAGGTTGAGATTATAAAAAGCTTGAATATTTCCTCAAACTGTTATCTGGACTTAAAATACACTCTTCATACGAATTCAGTTTGATTCAGAGACGGTGAAATTGACCAAATTATTCTCTTTTTCTTCGTTTTATTCAAATCGGAAAGGAGCAAAAGATCTTCATCAAAACTACTACTGGATGTCATCATACAGCTGTTCTTTGTCAGTACTACTGCTAGAAGTCATCCTACAGCTGTTCTTGATCAGTACTACTGCTACTAGAAGTCATCCTACAGCTGTTCATTGTCAGTACTACTGCTAGAAGTCATCCTACAGTTGTTCTTTGTCAGTACTTCTGCTAGAAGTCATCCTACAGTTGTTCTTTGTCAGTACTACTGGTAGAAGTCATCCTACAGTTGTTCTTTGTCAGAACTACTGCTAACTATCATCCTACAGTTTGAGACAAGGTAATCCTACAATAAAGGGTGCTTGAATCAGAATAACAAATGTCTCAACTAACTAAGATTTGAACCTCTGAAAAAATTCATAAGTTGGTGTTTGAACCTTCGTTATACTCAACGTGTATGAAAAAGTATAAACTAGGGTACATATTATACAACACAATTTTTTGAATTTTATGAAAAATTAAATTAAATCAAATATAATAGTTGAGTGTATACATAGTAAAACATGCATAGAGTATAATGTGAAGTTTATGTTATAAATATATATAATATTTAATATATTTTTTTAACTAATTTTGACTTTTATCCTATCATATAAGCAGTAGTTTTGGTTTCGGTCTATTTTTCAACCCCTCTATAAAAGAATTAATGAATAATTTTATTTTAATTAAATAAATCATGAATTATTTATTTTTAATTACAAGTTTATATTTGAATACAAAAATGAATTAGTTATGAGGTCATTATTAAAAATTACTTATAAAATAAACAAGATAATATCCTTTAGTCACTAATGAAACACAAATAATATGGTCATAAAAAATAAATAAATAAAGAAACCAAGGATAGGTGACCATTATTAATTAAACAGCTACTTAATTATTTAGATTGAATATTTAAATATATAATTATTAGATGCACGATGCAAACAAAAACTATGCGGAAATTCACTTACATTTATTTTTATTACGACGCGCATTATGTACTGTGGAATAGATAAAGATTTATCTTTAAAATGATTTTACACCCGCCGGCATTAAATGATGTATATATTATTAAATATATTATACTTCTTTATCTATTTCATTTTTTAAAAAACAAAAAGGGAGAAAACAAATAGTAGATAACGCAGATGATAAATCTATTTGTAATTGTCACAATGGTTCTGCATTACTTTAAATCATAAAAAAATCAAAAAACCAATTTAAAAATTACTGATAATAAGAAACGTCGTTGCCGAGTATCGAACCATGGGTCTCTAGATTCAGTACTGAGCTAAAATGGTCACTAGATAGATTTTTAGATTAGATTAGAAAAAGAACGGGTCATTTTATTTACAGGTTGGTTATGTCCCGTTGTTTGAAATGAACGACTTAATCTAACTCTATTGTGTACCAATCGTCCATGTATACCTAGGGCTAAAGGATGGCCAGAGTTCACGCTGATTCCGATGGTGAAATAGACTTTTTGATGATGCAAGAATTGAATAGTTGGAGTTAGCGGAGTGGCCTGAGCGGAAGTAAGCAACTGATTGCGCGTGCATGCAACTTTCATATACTGTTTAAATACGGTTTAAATTTCAGATACTGTTTAAATAAAACGTTAATGCATTCTTCTTACCAATTCTCGTAGCTATTGTCGAGCATGGACTTTAGTTATTTTTTTTATCCTTTTTCTTGCTATTCATTTTTAAGGGCCCTATAGACAAAACTGAGTATCCTTATAAGTTCCTGTGTCTGTCTAGCTGTCATTAACTTACCTGTATCTTCAAAAGTATCTATCACAAATAGATAGAAAAAAAAAAAGTAAAAGTAGATAGTAAAAAAAAAAAAAAAAAATAGAAACTTTGCCTTTATGTTTATAGGTTTTAACTTTTATAGGTGGGGTGTAATATAAATAAGGAAGGCGCTATATGTGCAAAAGTATGTGTTGTTTTGTTTTTGTGCCCATTCATCTGTGCGCCATGTGTCCTTAATAATTGATAATAGCCGCCATCTTGAATCAGCTAGGAATTTAAAAGGTTTGAGCAAATTTTTTTTATTAAAAAAAGAAAATATATATAAAATATACCTGTGTAGGTGTAAGATATGTAGGTACATCAATTATTGACGAATTGAATTTGCACTACATTGCTTACGGGCCCTTTGTGTGTCTTAAAAGCACATGTATATTATATTTATGGCAGTATATTTTTATAAATTTATGGCACATTTGGGCACATTTATTTATTGTTATATGGTGGCTAAACGCTGATCGGTAAAGGGTTTCTTATTATTCAATATGGGCTCAAAAAAAGAATTAAGATTCATTCGAAGCAGAATATTTTAGATAAGTGTGAGCAGTATGTATTGCTGATGAAATATGTAATGAAGATATGTGAGACCATAATAAGAATTTATATTGCAGAAATCCTTTATCGTTTTTATTTACACATTCTACTACCTCTAAAGACGAATCTTAACTTTTTGAATAAGACCTGTGTGCCTGTTTAATTGCTTCTCCTCCAACCACTATCTGCTTTTCTCACGTCAACTCAATATGAGCCTAATTTCCCGACCCCCATACACGTCAAAATGTGTGCGCACACATTAGCGGCCCATCCAGAAAGAGTTTTTGTGTATGGGGTTCAAGAGGAAAGAACGGATTATAATCTTGCAAGATAATCCCGTCGCGCCATCCTCTCCATTCTTGTCAACTGATAAGTTTCGTGAGGATGGGATAGAGATATTCCTTTCATTGTGTTTATGGCACCAAACGAAGGGATTATCCACGACAAGCCTGCAGGATGGAATGAGCGGATCGTCTCACAGGAAAGTGGTTGTGTGGATGGTAATAAACATGATTATCAATCGGGAAAGAACGACAGTGGATGGGGCGCTATTTTCTCCGTGTATGAGGCTGTTTGATGTGAGAGCAAAAATTATGTTTGACGTGTATAGCCTAAATTTTCCCCACATCAGGTTAGCGCAAACATCATGTTTGATCTTATATGGGGGCTTTCAGTCTGATCGGAATCAGAATTTTCGTCTGAATCATAATCTCGGTCTGAATCAGAATCTCAGTCTGAATTAGATGCAGTCTATATCAAAATTAGTGTGCACTCTGGCCGTATCCTAAAGCTGCCCATACACGTTATACTCGTATCGTATACCTAACACTTAAATCGGACTGTTTGTGCTATGAAATTATGGCATAACTGTGAAGAGGTATCATAACTTAATAGCACATACGCTTCGAATGACCAATACTTGTATGGAATATCCCAGCGTATAGGGCCCGGTAGGTGCGGTTCATCCACCTACATACAGCATGTTCCTTAACCAAGAAAATAGAACTAGTTGTATCAACATTTATTACACTTTCATGTTAAAGACAAAGACGGTTTGAATTCATTTAGAGGTTAGAGGACAAGCGGATGTTGCTGTTTTCTGAACCCCTTGGAGAGACTGTGACGTCATCATTTCCCTCTCAGCTCGACACTTGCTAAATATTCATTCTCGCCTGTCTTCCTTCAATTGTGCATAATATGCAGTTTAATTCCAGACCTTATTTCTACGTAATTGCGCTGACCTACTGCAAACTAGCAACGTGGGCTTATTTCGTAATTTGAGGAAAAACCTAATTTCATGACAAATATAGGCTAATTTCAGTTTTATTGATCGGAAACTCTTTTCTTTATTGGACGACGTTCGATAAGAAATTACGTGGAAATTGATATAAGTTTTTTGTTTTTGTTTTTTATTTCTTCTAAGTTTAATTTTAACTTTATAAAATTACCAAGAATATTATGTTGGATGTCGATATATGCAAAATGATTACGGGTTTTTAAGTGATGTGTAAGGAAAAAAAGAAAGCTTTGGTTTATGCTCTAAGTAAGTAATTTTTTTTTTTTTTTTTAAATAAATAAAAACTCAATGTTCAAATGTTATGAAATAAATTTAAATAATATTTCAAAGTTGATGCAATTTGAAAATCAAGCAGCTGTTTGTTTATCTTTACGACGTAATCAACTGAACATTTTATAATTATAATGTTTTAATATCCAAAAATATAGTATGACTTTCTGCAATAGATTAGTTAAGATCTTAAAATAATTTATTTGTTTTTTTATTTCATCACGAAGTGAAAGTGTAAAATTAAGATCATATTTCTATCAGTTGATTTCATTATCGGATTGAAAGTAATCTATCACTTATAGAACTAATTCAGAAGTCTATATGATCTTCAAAGATGCATCTTTAGGAGCATTTAACAAAGACTCTATCTTATCTGATGATTTTATTATATAAATAATCAAAGTAACATCATATCAGTAGAAGATCTTAAGCCTTAGATCTTCATAGATTATGCTTTCTTGAAGTTTAAATCAAAGATAATATTATCTTATCTGTTGCAGTTCTGTTATTGAAAAAACATTAACAACTTCTTGTCAAGTGAAGAACTTAAGTCAGAACATTTAATTGTTTATGCATTGTTGAAGATAAGATAATATCTTACCGTTTGATTCTATTAAGGAAAGAAAAACATTGACATCTTATCAGTTGAAGAACTTAACTCAGAACACTTTATTGTTATGCTGTGTTGAAGATAAGATCATATCTTATCTTTTGTTTCTATTATGGAAAGAAAAACATTAAAATCATCTTATCAGTAGAAGAACTAAAGTTGGAACTCTTTCTTGTTTACGCTACTGAGTATTAAACTAAAGCCAAATCTTATCTGAATATTCCATTATTTAAGTTTGCGGAAATCTTTCTCGTTTATGCTGTGTTGAAATTTTAATGTTAGATCTTCTCTGATTTTTCTATTACATAAATGATCACTGAAAACATAATTACCACAAGTAAAACTTAAAGGTTTAACTTATTATTGTTTATGCAATCACTGAATATTGAGTGTAAAAAAAAAACCGGTTCCTTATCAGATAATTATTGGTGTTTCCTTTTGTCATCTTATTAGAAGTAGAACTTGAGTTTTAACTCTTTTTTATTTTTATCGTTAATATTTTATAACTTATATTTTAATCGTTTATGCTATCATTGCAATTGAGTGTAAAAAAATAAGTTTTCTTATGAGATAATGATGTTATAAGTGTTTCCTTTGACATCTTAACAGTTATTATAGTATTAAAGTTGGAACTCTTTACTGTTTATGCAATGATTAAAAATGTAAAAACCAAAACCTCATCTAGTAGCATCATCTTATCTGATAACACCTACTATCATTAAAATTTGCTTTAGCAATATATTATCTCCTCTTATCTTTAAAGAGATATGAATGTCTACAAGGAAAAATGGGGCATTCAGATTAACCTTAAATAAGAGCATAGAAAAAAAATGTTGGCACACAATCATATAGTACGCCATTGTATACTGTACACATGTTATGAGCTTCCTTTTAGCATATAAGCACTTGCTAGTAAAATATAATTTTAATTCAAAGACACGAGGGAGTAGGAATACTAAAGGATAATATCTCTGCTTTTCCGTCAAGATGACCTAAACTGTTCATAACGTAACATAGTTTCTCGAGTAGTAGGAGTTTAAGTTGGGAATTATTCAAATTATTTTATCTATTAGGGGGGATACTAATTGTAGTTAGATCGTTTGGGAAACTTTGTCACCTAGATATTCTCGATTTGTTAAATAAAAGTTAAACATTAAAATTATACAATGTTTCTTGACGCGGTAGTTTATAAACCCATAAAATTCAACAGCAATATATTTATTAAAAAATAGACTGCCAATTGGTGTGGCCCATAGCTTCCTCGCTTCCTATAACGTGCTTTATTGATTTTATGCTTTTACAAGCTATTATTGTAAAATTTGTTTAATTGTTTTCCCGTTTTTCAATTTGTCAGTTGCTGTTTTTTTTACATGAATTAAAGTATCAATTTAGCAAAAGTTAAAGAGCGCAAACGAATCAAATTAATCTGGGACTATATCTGCTGGTTAATTTCGATAAACTACAAAAGCTTCATACAAATCAGATAAGTACTTTTGAAGCTATACTTATGGACGCAGAAAACTTGCGGGCCAACAATGGGCTAATTATGACCTACCATACAAATTTTATTAAAATCGAACGTGTAGTTTTTAACATATATGAGTTAGGAATTAGGAATAAGTTGAACGACAAACCGACTGACAGAGCAACAGATACAGAACAAAAAATGTTCCCTGATGTCTGAAACGGATTTCTGCCTTGGAATATTTAAAATCGGAGACATAAGATATTTTTGTTTTTAAGAAAGATGACATAGCTTCCGTTCCCTTCTGTAAGCTCGGAAGCAGTAATACACTACGTAGCGAAGCTCCAGGAATTCACCTATTAACTGTATAATTAAGGATTCAATTCGAAGAGTAGTTGTTTATTATTTATTTTCCACTTAAATTGTCACAATACGAAACTGAATCGAACTAAATAGTGACTAATCGACTTCGATAAAAAACATAAGAGAATAATTTTCTAGTATTTGTTTAAGAAAGAGAAACAACGTAATGCAATTGAGTGCTTTAATGGAATAAGTAACTAATTTATTGATCTAGCGAAAGCACACTGCTTTTTTTAATCTTCAAACGTCTATTGATTAATTTCTAGGTAAAAGTATTACGTCAAATACTTTGTAAAGAAAAAAACTTAGGGTTACATAATATTGCCCTGTTAACTCTTTCCAGCCTTTTGAAAAAAAATCGGTTCAACCAACTTGAACTAAATTATATACTGGATTTATATCCCTTAGTATCTAATTTCATTGATTTATTATTTAACGTAGTATTTAGAAAGTTTTTAACAGGTCGCAGGTGGTTATAAACTCCTTATTGTTAATTTAATCACAATCAGAAATATTTTTATTAGTGTCTCGGAAAATAGTACATTACGCGTCTTGTGTGGAAAGTAGCATTTTGCATGGGAGTGTGGAGTTTGCACCCAAGCGACAGCGAGGGTATACGAGTTGCGTACCGTACTTTATCTATACAATTGTTGGATTTTAATTATAAATACAAAAAAAATAAAAATAAAAATCATTAAATGTACATTATTTATTTTTAATACGTTTTTATTAGCTTGCTTTCTTGTTTGTTTGTTTGTCCGGTACAAATCTGGCAATCGATTTCTGTATAACTAACTTCCCGAGTAGCTAGACATTTGAAACTTTTATAATAGCTTAGAACACGATGACAATGCATTAATAACATGCATTTAATACTTTTAGCCTTCTTTCAGCAGAATTTAATTGGTTTTCAGCAAATTTTGCTGTATGGAAAGTTTGTTCCGAAAAAATCCGCAAGTCATTTTATTTGTTTTGCCATGTTTTACAATCTTCATTTTGGCGGGTTTCAAATTTGTAATTTTTATAAATAAGAGATAAACATATTGAATGACAGCAAAGCAGGAAATATATCGATTATATTATTTATCGATTATATTATTTATCGATTATATTATTTCAAATATATCGATGGCACGGTTTAGATTTGGTGTTGGGGGATCCGTTGTACAAATATTTGTCCTTTTATAGGTCAATTAAGTCTCTAGATGGTTGTCAGTTATGTCAAGTAAATAAATTCGGAACTATTTTTTTTTTTTTTTTTCTTTCACTAACATTATAAATTATATAATAACAATTATATTATCAACATTACATATGATTCAACAGAAAATTTAAAACCGTAGTATATAAAAAGTTCTTCTTATCTTGAAATTATTGATCAACTACAATATGTTTTGAGAAATTATGTAAATGCGAAAGGATGAATATTTGTTATAATTGTAATTGATTGTTATTGTTATTATAACAATTATTAAAAGATATGATTACAGCATTTAAGTGAGGATTTTCATTAAGGAATACACTATTTATTAAATGTAAACAAACACGCTAATCGTTCGATAAAGTGAAGAATTATGAAACGCGCATGCGCCATGAATACAACTACGAAAAAAATCACTTTCTATGCATCTAAACAGAGATAAAATGTTTTCTTAATTCCCAATCAAGTGACTTTTTATCATAAACTTCAGAAATAACAGCTTTGATGAAGGTCATCTTAATCTAAACAGTCTCTCTCCACGTAAAATAATACATGTTTGTTTATCAAAGCAGCTTTTGACTTTTGACTTTTATAAAGCCATCATCAGCATCAGTGCCTTCACATGACTTACGACAGTCATACGATAGTATCCAACATCTTATGATTTACTCACTTCTTATTTTTTGTAATGGAACTCTAGTTCTTCCATAATCGGCACTAGTATGATGGCTTTATAAAAGCCGAAAGCTGCTTTGATAAACAAACATTATTTTACGCGGGGAGACAGTTTCTTTGTATTCATTTATTAATGAAGTTATTCTTAGTGTAGAGACAGAGACATATTTATTTATTAATACAACGCATATTAAATTAATACCTCATTATCAATCAAAACGAAGACAGATGTTGCTGTTGGGCAGTGTTATCAAACCACGTGCGATATCTTCCAATTTTTTTTTTTTTTTTTGTTTTTCTTTTTTGTTTCAACATTAGATTCACTAATATTTACTTAAAAAATCAATTTACTCTAATTAAACAATTTGTATGTCAAACACCCTATAAATAAATAAATAAATAAACAATTTGTGAACAACTTCTCAAAGGAGGTAGATGATGACAACGATTTTATTTATTCTGTTTTTCAAATATTTAAAAAAAAATACAAATTGTAGTAGGTAATTTGTGCTTTTACTAAGATTTATTTAGTTAAATAATGGTTTGACCTGGCAATAGAGCTAAGACGTTATCTGAATATCTAACCACGTGGAATATTCTCGTATGTTTTTGTTTTACTTTAGACGCTTCTTATTCCTTGAAAAAAAAAATAAATTAATTTTGCATATAAGTAATTTATGATCAGCGTTTCAAAAGAGGCAGCCGATGTCAAAGATTTTGTTTATTCAGTTCTTTCAAGTTAAGAAAAATGCAAATATAGTTGGGAATTTTACAAATTTTACTAAGAATTAAATTTGCTAAATAATGATTCGATGTGGTAGTAGTTAAGACATTTGTTATCTGAATGAGAACTAATGTCAACGTGTCAAGGAGTTTAAAATTTATTTTTGGGGTTCTAGAGTACCTAGTGTATACATACGTAAGGTTATATGCATAGAGTCTGGTTCAAGTGTTAATATGTCAAGGTCTGAGAAAGTTCGTACGTGTTAGTTACGCTGATAAGGGATGTGGGAGGGAGAGAGCACAACTCAGGGAGTTAGATAACAATTAGCCTCTCCCCCTTGTCTCCCAGACAACATCATGTGTGCATATTTACCTCTACATACGTACTAGAGTATTTCCCATCTCACTTGTATATCTGTGTTAGTGTGTAAAGTTTCCGACCGGTAGCTCTGTGTCGGTGTAGCTCGCCGTCAGCTCTCCGCATCGGCTTGTCGAGGGAGAGGGGAAGGGGGGGAGGGTGTCGCAATCAATAAGCGTTCTTCCCGCCCCCGCCTTATCACTCTCACTCTCTCGGTTTACAGAGCTTTATGCATCTCTTTAATATACCTCTCTCACTCCTCCGCTTGTATAATCTTACTCTTTTTTTTCTCCCTCTCAATCCCTTTTTATATATACTCCTAACTCTTTTCAACTAGAATAGAAAAAGGAGTAAAAAAACATTTTTTTTTCTTCCTACGTTATACCTTTTTTTTAGAGTAAGAAAGAGACTTGCTCTAACTCACTTCATCTTGTAAGTTAAAGTCGAATGGCTCATTCTCATCTATACTAAGTCTATCCAACTCTCTCTCTATGGAAAAGGTTTTTTATCTCTTTCCCTCCTAAGCCCCGTTGTACCTCCCCCCGTGCTGTGTAAAGCTCCCCTTGCATTGATTTAGCCTCTAACACTTTACCTGGTAACCTGGGCCACCGGACCCGGACCATGGGCCTCCTCGTTCCACCCGCAAAAACAACCATCTTCCACCAACTCCTCATCCACATCGACCTCCTCCATCTTCTATATTCCCACAAGATCTATAAAGGAACACGTTACTATCAACCTCAGACCTACTTAACACAAAGATCTACATTCTTAGCTATATCTGACACTTCCTTATCATTTTTAAAATTTATACTACATATATTACAAAATAGTCTGACACTCGCATCCGAGTTTTCTATTTTCAATGGGGTAAAAATTAATTTTAAGCAATATTATATTTGCGCATGCAGTTTAAATTTATACAGGACTATCTGTGGGCTATTTTCGAAAAATAATCCAAATTTATTTAAAGTCGGCTCAGTACTTTTAATATAGGTGTTAAAGAAAAGAATTAAGTTGTTTCTATTCTCGGTAGGTTTTGTTTCAATATTAAATGTACGATGTATGGAGGTGGTTAAAATTAACATGGTACCATATGTAAGGTACATTCAACAAACCAAGGAGTAACAATCTAAAGAAGGTGTACGGAATGTTCTTCTTTAGACTGTTTCTCCCCTTATCGAAACAGAAGTGTGATATTCCTGTGTCCTAAAGTACATTGGATTAAACATCCATTTATCTTAATATGTTGTTATTTAGTCAGTCATTTATATTCCTAAAAAAAAAAAAAAAAAAAAAAAAAAACCAGGAGCAATGTGATCATTTTGAAAAAGAAAAGTATTTTTAAACAAAATGTAGACAAAAATCCGTTTTAGACATCAATAAACAATATTGGTCTCGTTTCGAACAGCCTATTACTACTTTTGCAAACCTTCATATCTCAAAAACTCGGGAAAAAAAAAAAAAAAAAAAAAAAAAAAAAAAAAATTGGATGGTTTTTCGAAAGTAGATCTCATTATGTGATCCTTTTTAGTCCTGGAGAGAAAACTTGTGGTAACATCAAGTTAATCTTTTGGTACCTTATAAGAATATATAGTCACCTAAGTTTGTCTGCGGCACAGCTTGGGCCTAGTCCCACCCATTTTGGTGGACAGTGTGATGTTTATTATCCTGAGTATACAGAATTAGTTAGTAGACCTAAAATTAAGTTGATGGTATATCAGATGATAGTTGACCATCAAGTCACTTAGCTATCAAGTTACATACCAACGTCAATTTGATTTTTGGTATACCAACTAATTTTGTACTCTGCGGATTATGAAAAAAAAATTGCCCACCAAAATGGGCGGAACATTGTTCTCTGGTTTGTTTTTTCTTCAAACGCCTATTGCCAAGCAATATCCCGCAGACGATTTAAGCCGACCACATATTCTTAAAAGGCACCTAAAGATCAACTTACACACAAAAGTCTAGCTTGATTTAGTCAGACACTTTTTCACACGCAATCTCCTGAACTATTATTAATTTCAATTTCAACCTTTAGTTCAGATTGAAAGAGCGCATCGAAGCTACACTTTTGATTCCCCAGGAACCGCAGATGTTATGCTCATTTTGACCATTCATCCAATAATAAGTCTTATACAAGCTATGTGCCACACTAATTGACAGACATTATTGTTCTGTTTATATGTACTTTTGTTTACTAAGCCTACAGATAGAGCTACTGATAAGCTGTTGAAAAATGTACCGCTATCTACTACGCCTTAAACTCTAAAGAATGATTTGCTTATGTTACTAATGATAAGATATACTGACCCTCTCAGAATATTGTTTCCCATTTCTTTACATTATCAACTTTTAAAGGTTTGACAGTGAGATATATCTTTGCTTGATATTTTCCTTACTTAGGTTTAAAATCAACCTATGCTAAGGGACCTAATTTGATTTTCAAATGTAACATTCGAATTCCCTTAAGAAACCATAGCTATATTTCTTTTCTAAAAAGATAGCTGGTCCTAAAAGTTGTTTTGTTTTTTTCGTTCTAAGATACAAAACAAATCAGACTCATCTTTAGTCAGCTATGATTAGGATGAGTCTAGGGTATTTTTTATTTTGTTTGTATTCTTGTAAATATAGGTTTTTCAAGTCTAGTTTTTATGTGAACTTGAAATTTGACTCTCATATTAGGTGTTCCTTCTGTTCCTCTGTATAGAATCTTTACCTTGACATCTTCAAAAAATGTATTTGTATTTACTTCGAATAAAATAAGTTCATAATATGTAGGTAAACGAAAATTAATCTAAATAATAATTTATCAAACGTATTAAGCATTTTATTTAAATGCTAAGTGAAATAAATTTTGAATTTAAATTTATTTTTAAAAGGTAGAATGAACTGTAAAAACCATTGTTTTAAAATGATACCTACATAACCATAATGATAACCTACGTATAAATTTAAAATGACATCCTTCTCAAAAATAACAAAAAATAAAAAAATGTTTTGATCTGATCGCAAGTGCTTGCTGGTTAAAGAAAGTTCAAGTTGTGAAGTTTACAGCATTTATCCTGTTTTGGGGCAAAAAAAAGTTGAACTCTTATACCAAATTTCAAATCTCTAACTACAATATATTGGTCGGGAGATAAATATGATCCAAGACCAAGATGCGAAGGTCGGACAGACGTACTACCAAAAGAACAAGGGTTTCTAGGATGACCACCAAACCCTAGAAAGGGTTTAAACGTCGGTTGTTGTTGATTTTAAACAGAATCAGATTTTATTTTTATCAATTTCTCGAAAAATAGATTTTCCCCTGGAAAAACGGCTTTTATCAAAGCCTCTTATCGAGGTTTTTATCGAAGCGCCCCCAAACTTGAAGCTAAAATTCATTTCTCGATATCCCCCACGTAAATGTAGTCACATGTATGCCAAATTTCCTCAAAATCGGCCTAGTAGTTTAAGCTTCGGGCATCTGCTCAGATGACAGAGAGACATTTTCTAAAAACCACTTTTTTGGACTCAAGGTACCTCAAAACATCCAAATCTAATTTTCACGCCATCACAATACTTTCTCTTTATATCAAAAAGTAAAAAATCAGATATTGGTATTACAAAAAAGTTCAAATTATAGTGTTATTGACAATATTATTTTTTTAAAAAGCATTAACATTTTTTTTTTTATTACGAATTAAGATTTACTGGCAAATGTTTTATATACCACCTTAGTTTTATATTTTATTTTTACCACCGTTGGTATTTATAGATTTTAACTTTGAATAGCTTAAAAATATAATACACTCAAACCTAAAATGGTTCAATTCCTTTGTAGAGAAGGTTAGGGCAAAGAATCGATAGATTAGTTCCTGTTATCTCTTTTTTCTGCTTTATCACAAAAACACTGAGCCCTAGATTGATTATTCTTACTCTTCTGTATTTATTTATAAAAAAAAAATAAAATAAAATCTTTAAATGGAAAAATTATCATATTGATAGATATATAAAAAAAATGTTCTTTTGATAGATGCCATATTTTCTTGGAATAATGAAAGAAATATAATTGAATGATTTTCTTATTAATAACGAACTTAATTATACATATTTTTAAAAAAAAAAAAATTTATATATGAATTTAATAAAGTTGATGAAAGGAACTTAGTACAACACCATCGTTTATTGATTTTTCATTAAAATATTGATAATTTGACTAATTACTATTTTATGAGCTAAATTATTTCTTTAAAAAAATGTGATTTCCACAACTGTTAATTTTTCAAGTTTTAGTATTATTTTTATTTATTTTATTCTGTTCTTCTTTTTATTTTTTATTTTTTTAATGAATAAATCGAAATTATACAATAAATAAATTCACTGCATTTATTATTTACTTTGATTTTTTTTGTTTTTTTGTTTTTGAAATAAAATTATCATGTTATATTTATTCATAGCTCGTTATCCTTTATTTATTGTTATCCTTTATTTATCGCTATCCTTTATTTATTTATTTTTTATTAAGTAGAATCCTAAAAATTATTTGTTAAAAAAAATCTGTTTATTTTTTTTTTTTTACTCAAATTCTTAAATAAACTTTTTTTAAAATTAATGACTGCATTATTTTATTTGCTTTGTAAATAATATATATTTTAGACTACTTAAACCAGAAACCATCAATATTCTAAAAAAAAAAAAAAAAAAAAAAAAAAAAAAAAAAAAAAAAAAAAAAANCTCTCTCTCTCTCTCTCTCTCTCTCTCTCTCTCTCTCTCTCTCTCTCTCTCTCTCTCTCTCTCTCTCTCTCTCTCTCTCTCTCTCTCTCTCTCTCTCTCTCTCTCTCTCTCTCTCTCTCTCTCTCTCTCTCTCTCTCTCTCTCTCTCTCTCTCTCTCTCTCTCTCTCTCTCTCTCTCTCTCTCTCTCTCTCTCTCTCTCTCTCTCTCTATGTATTCCATGTGTGTATATATTACATAGTTTTTTTTTTTCTTAGCAATCTTTGTATATTCGTTTGTACATTATTTTTGTTGGAGCATCTTGGTCTTTATACTTTATGTTCGCGTAATTTGAAGGTCCGGCGCCTCAAACTATACATGATTGTGGATCATCATATACAGTATTCTATCTTGTTCTTTTCTTATTTTGCTACAGAGCTTAACTTTTCTAGAATAATCTCAAGCTATATGTCGAAACGTGTACGTATCATTGTGCAGAAAAATTAAACTCATATGGATTTGGATTTTATATATTTATATATATATATAGGGGGAGGGGGGGATGGATAGTCCTTGTTCTGCAGTATTCTTTCTCATGGACACAATTCTGCCAGCATAGACCCATTTGCCTTCATTAAGCGCGGTTATATTGTTTACCTGATGAAAATGTCATTCATATAATATTTAGAATCATCATTTATATATCGAGTAGTGTCCGGAAAACTGCGACGATCCACCTCAAAATGATTTGTTATTGCTAAGCTATAAGGCAACCACATTTATTCCAATAAAAATAAATGTTTGTTTTGATTTGTTGGTCTTCAAATAAATATAATGACCTATCTAAATTAAATTATTAAATTATACTTTTTTCTAAATATAAAATTGAGCCAGTTAGCACGGGCTTAACATCTTATTATAATTTATTGTAGGTAGAATATTATTTACGAGTTAAAATCGTAGAAACCGTTTTGGGAGAGGAAAATTAAAATGTTTATAATTTATCATTTTCGAAGAGCAATAAATCCAAATTTAGAGCTAAAAATACGACGAGCAAATTTGCACAAATAATAGACGATATTTATATATTTAAGAGATGTTGCATAATCATCAAAATCTTGCGTGCATCAAAATCGAATAAAAAAAACAAATAATAATGCTGAAAGCATAACTAAAAAATCTGAATAATAATGCGAATAATAATAATAAGTTAATAATAAATTTATTATTTTTACTTATTACTTATATCTTATATTTCATGCAACAATTTTATTTGCTCAACCAATGTTCTTTTTAAAAAAATAAATTCATTGTAAAACATCAAAATAAAGTAATCAACGCAAATGATAAAAGTGAATCGAAGTTCGAATTATAATGTTGTCTCATTAGAGAGCCACACGATGTCTAGTTGAAAACATAGGTTTTCATAGTGAATTACATAAAAACGAGGGGTTGAAGTGAGTTGTGCGGGGGCAGCTGTCTGAATAGAGGACGGAGACGAAACAACTGGTTTATAAAGCTAATGTAGAATAAAATGGAGAATTTGGCGGGAGTTGTTTAGGTTATGACTATTGCGCGGGAGAGGGAAGTTTTCTCTTTATCTAGATAGGGTTCAGGTCTCACTCCACCGACCTGTTGAAT
Organism: Gerris buenoi; assembly: GCA_001010745.2. NCBI lineage: Eukaryota > Metazoa > Arthropoda > Insecta > Hemiptera > Gerridae > Gerris > Gerris buenoi. Next base: position 171,980 of record KZ652127.1, read on the forward strand.
ACATCCCAACCCCTCTACTTCTCCCTTCCACCATTCCATAAATATAAACTGACCTTTTGTCCAGGATTTGGTCCTGTCACAGCCAACACAATCCATTTCTCCCCCCCTGGTACTCCAGCAGGATTTTCTTCAACATTTCCTTTCATACAAATGAAAAAGGATTTTTCAAGGCTTCGTTCCCTTCCTTCCCTTTAATGTAATGTCTTTATTCAAAAGCTAAAAAGGAAGAAAATAGGATAAAAAAAACCTTTCTCCTTTATTCTTAAATTGACGTAATCTATTTCTTTTACGGTTCGTTTGATGATCAATTGATAAGCGATTACACACATCTGTTGCTTCCTTCTTGTAACCGTATCTTTGTTAATATAAATCACCATTGAAACTTCAAGGTTTTATTTCAAGAGACAATAATTAACTGAGGAAGCTCGAATCCTTATTTTCTCTGTCAGCAAATATCCTAAAGTGTTGAGACACTAATCGACCCCTTGTTTGATTTTGATTCCTTGAAGAGATAAGAAGGAACGAATTCCGCTTAAACCCTTTCACATCTATAAAGTAACAAATTAAAAGACACTTTATCTTATTAATAAACAAACTTACTTTTCTAAATTATTATAATTAATTAGAATACAGATTAACTTTTCCTTTAAACCTTAAACTTTAACTAAGTACTTCATTAGAATTGCTTTAAACTAATTACACTAACTTATCTGATTATATTAAATAAACAAATGCTCAAATAATCATCATATATATAATCGAATAGTGTACTGACACACATTTATTGCAATACATTTTTTGTTTGTTTTGTTTTGATTTGTTGGTCTTCAAATAGATATTATAACTTATCTTAATTAATNAACTTATCTGATTATATTAAATAAACAAATGCTCAAATAATCATCATATATATAATCGAATAGTGTACTGACACACATTTATTGCAATACATTTTTTGTTTGTTTTGTTTTGATTTGTTGGTCTTCAAATAGATATTATAACTTATCTTAATTAATTTACTTTATAATAGTTAATAATTAATAATGAATGAATAATTAATAATAAATTAATTATTTATATCATATATATAATCGAATAGTGTACTGACACACATTTATTGCAATACATTTTATGTTTGTTTTGTTTTGATTTGTTGGTCTTCAAATAGATATTATAACTTATCTTAATTAATTTACTTTATAATAGTTAATAATTAATAATGAATGAATAATTAATAATAAATTAATTATTTATATCATATATATAATCGAATAGTGTACTGACACACATTTATTGCAATACATTTTATGTTTGTTTTGTTTTGATTTGTTGGTCTTCAAATAGATATTATAACTTATCTTAATTAATTTACTTTATAATAGTTAATAATTAATAATGAATGAATAATTAATAATAAATTAATTATTTATATCATATATATAATCGAATAGTGTACTGACACACATTTATTGCAATACATTTTATGTTTGTTTTGTTTTGATTTGTTGGTCTTCAAATAGATATTATAACTTATCTTAATTAATTTACTTTATAATAGTTAATAATTAATAATGAATGAATAATTAATAATAAATTAATTATTTATATCATATATATAATCGAATAGTGTACTGACACACATTTATTGCAATACATTTTATGTTTGTTTTGTTTTGATTTGTTGGTCTTCAAATAGATATTATAACTTATCTTAATTAATTTACTTTATAATAGTTAATAATTAATAATGAATGAATAATTAATAATAAATTAATTATTTATATCATATATATAATCGAATAGTGTACTGACACACATTTATTGCAATACATTTTATGTTTGTTTTGTTTTGATTTGTTGGTCTTCAAATAGATATTATAACTTATCTTAATTAATTTACTTTATAATAGTTAATAATTAATAATGAATGAATAATTAATAATAAATTAATTATTTATATCATATATATAATCGAATAGTGTACTGACACACATTTATTGCAATACATTTTATGTTTGTTTTGTTTTGATTTGTTGGTCTTCAAATAGATATTATAACTTATCTTAATTAATTTACTTTATAATAGTTAATAATTAATAATGAATGAATAATTAATAATAAATTAATTATTTATATCATATATATAATCGAATAGTGTACTGACACACATTTATTGCAATACATTTTATGTTTGTTTTGTTTTGATTTGTTGGTCTTCAAATAGATATTATAACTTATCTTAATTAATTTACTTTATAATAGTTAATAATTAATAATGAATGAATAATTAATAATAAATTAATTATTTATATCATATATATAATCGAATAGTGTACTGACACACATTTATTGCAATACATTTTATGTTTGTTTTGTTTTGATTTGTTGGTCTTCAAATAGATATTATAACTTATCTTAATTAATTTACTTTATAATAGTTAATAATTAATAATGAATGAATAATTAATAATAAATTAATTATTTATATCATATATATAATCGAATAGTGTACTGACACACATTTATTGCAATACATTTTATGTTTGTTTTGTTTTGATTTGTTGGTCTTCAAATAGATATTATAACTTATCTTAATTAATTTACTTTATAATAGTTAATAATTAATAATGAATGAATAATTAATAATAAATTAATTATTTATATCATATATATAATCGAATAGTGTACTGACACACANAATAAAAAAACAAACACCTTTTATATGCTCTCAGAATCTTATACTTTTCAGTTTGACTATAATAGCAGAAGGCTGAATCGGATAAATAACTAAATATATGGAACTCTGACTTTTATTGTCATAAAATAGATTTAAAGTAGCTTTTTTAGCAAATTGGTAATAAGTAATAAGGTTTCACATTTGTTTAACAGTAAGACCTTTTCTAATTTACTTATACATATCGTGCTTTGGAATGAAGAGAATTGGTTAATAAATGACTCTAAATTAAGCCAAGTTAAAACACTTGTTTTCTAATAGCAAGTAATACTTAAGAGTTGTAACTTATTCATAATAGTTTTTTTTTCGGGCGTTAATTTAATTATACTCATAGTTAAGTAGATGTCATAAACAAGAGTCAAGCTAATTTTAAAAACAAGCAACGATCGATTTCAATGTAAAACGACCCCAGGGGGGAGTAAATTGAAAATTGAATATAAGCGTAGTTTTGGCGGGAAGTTTAGAAAGGTGTAAGGCGGGAATGAAATAAGAGACTGGAGGAGCAGTTAAGGGAGGCTTATTAAGTCTAAGTTATCTACCTCGAGTACCTGTTTTAACTACTTTTAAACACTTACCTAATAAGCCTTGTCCTCTTCTTCCTTATATAACCTACCTTAACCTTACCACTTACAACTCGACCCTCTTCTAATAACTTTCATTGGCTCTCCTTTTACCCTCTACGCCTCTCCATCCTACCTTTAAAAACACCCCTTTAATTAAGGCAAATGTTTCATTATTAGTCAAATGTTCTAATTAAAACAAACTTTTTTTTAAGTGTTATGCTAACAACTAAAATAATAATAATAATAATATACACTTTAATTCCCATCTATTTTAAAATACTGTTTTTTTGTTAAAGATTTTTTTTTGTTTAGTTTTGAATAAACATCATTACATCCTTGATTATTTCCTTTTTCATTTAAGGAATATACAAAAAAGAGAGAATGTATTTTAATGTGGTTAAAAATTCAAAATTTTGATATTTTCCTACGTTTTGAGGTCTCCTGAATCCAAAATAAAAAGTTTTTAANATATTATAACTTATCTTAATTAATTTACTTTATAATCGTTAATAATTAATGAATAATTAATAATAAATTAATTATTTATAATAGTCAAATAAACTATTGACTGGTAATTGTTAGCATTTATTTTTTGTTAATACTTTGAAATCTAAAATTTTCCCTGGAAAACGACAAATGGTTAAACTTCATATATAAGTATAATTTATTCGATTTTTTTAAGATTTTTAAGATTGTTATTCACTCCCCGTCAAAATTAACGCACCACCTTTATATTTCTCTGTTTTGACTATCTCTAATTTATACTGATGATTAATGATTCATTAATCATCATCTCATATTTAATCATCATCGTTAAGCGTATTTAATCATCATAATTAATTATATTTAATCATTATAATTAATTATATTTAATCATCATCAATAATGATTCAAAGTTATTTGCCATTGATAATTTGAGAACTCTCACGTATTTATTACATTAATACAGTTGTTTGTATGTGTCAACATGAATACACCTCCAAATTTAACTATGGAGGAAACGATTAAACCCGTAGTGATGGGTTAAGAAAGGCTTTTCTCAAAAGGTTGGTTGTCGACTGAGTGTATCTCACTACAATCAGCCGAGCTTTTCGGCGGTTTTAGGAGTGTGGATATGATCGATAGAGGCGAAATAGGTCCTTTAAAATCCTAATTCAACGGCTTTTGTGTAAGCATAAAAATATAAAAGTGGTGCGTTAATTTTGACGGGGAGTTTATTATAGTCACAGCGACTCTTCATTTTTCAATTAGGTCCGATACAAAACGCATTAAATTCCCAAATATACACAATTTATTTCTTCTTAATAAGATTAAATTTAATTATTATTAAATATTACATCAAAATTTACTATGAAAATAACTCCTCCTTGGTGGGTAATCGAACGCAGCTCCTTTCCGTCCGTGTCTAAAGCTATTTTCTCAGGACCTAGATATTTCCCGGCAAAACAATTTCTTTGGTTAGATTCGTATTTAAATTAACTATTATTTTTCTTTAATTTGTTGCTTGAAATGAGAACTATGATTTATGATCATGATTGCTATGTTCATCAATTGTTAGTGACTGTAGTCAGTCTGTCTGCAGTCAGAATGTTTGCCGTAATCATTTGTTAAAGACTACTATAATATTAACTTTTGTATAGGTGCTTTTAACCATGTAGTTCTGCGCCAAAAATAAATAAATGAACTACAGAATTGTTTTGTTTTTTGTTTTTTTTTGCTTAAAAAAAAAAGAAAAAAATCATCGAAAACGTTTTAAAAATTTATATCCACTGCTTTTCAGGGATTGTTGGGGGCAATAACACCAAATTGGAGATTAAAAAAAAAGTGAAATTAATGTTTGAATTTCGCTTCAGGGTATGATTTTCCCGAACGAGTATATCAAATTTTCTTAAACAACCCAGTAGTTTAGGATATACATATCTGTGTTTGCACAGACTAGGCCGGTCACTTGGGCCAAAAATAGTACCTAACCACCGAAATTTGATTAACTGAACCGATTTGCTTGAAATTTGGTAATTTGATGGAAAAGTGTTCAAATAACAAAAGTTATATAGTGCCCCTGGGGTGGAAGCGCACATCGGCACTATATATAACTTTGGTTATTTGAGCACTTTTCCATCAACTCACCAAATTTAAAGCAAATCGGTTCAGTTACTCAAATTTCGGAGGTGAAAACCCCCGAGTAACTGGTCTAAAAGACAGATATTTTTAAAACCTTTTTTTTTAACTCAAAAGGACCATAATAATGGTAGACTTATATACATCAATTAAAAACTCAATATCATTTTTTTGTTATCAGAACACTTTCTCTGCGTAAGTATGAACGTAAATATGAACTTGTTGCACTAGAAGTATAGAGATTTAACTTTTTTACTAAAATTAAAATAAATATAGCTGTCACTTTAAGCAGAATATACATATTTTTATATAATGCAGAAATATATAATACATATATTGTTTCGCTTTTGTTAAAAAAAAAAAAAATAAATAAAAAAAAATAATAATAATAATAATATACACTTTAATTCCCATCTATTTTAAAATACTGTTTTTTTGTTAAAGATTTTTTTTTGTTTTGTTTTGAATAAACATCATTACATCCTTGATTATTTCCTTTTTCATTTAAGGAATATACAAAAAAGAGAGAATGTATTTTAATGTGGTTAAAAATTCAAAATTTTGATATTTTCCTACGTTTTGAGGTCTCCTGAATCCAAAATAAAAAGTTTTTAAAAAGTCTATATGTCATACGAGTTGCGTGAAGCCAACATTGGGCCAATTTCCATGAATTTTGACGTAAAGCATCAAACCCGAGTCAAATTGAGAAATTAATGTTACCAATATAAATTTACGGGCGCTTACCCAAAAAAATATATTTTTTAATTTAAATCGAATTATAATTACTATTTACAACGGGAGAGAGACAAAGAAAAGTAGAATTCAGCACCGGGATTCGAACCACGGGCATCCTTTATATCGTTTTATTATCGATAGAGGAAATTTTTCTTCAGTATAGCTTAGTTGGCCAGAGCGTCTTTACTGGAAATAAAGGAAGCCCTAGGTTCGAATCCCGGTGCCGAAGTCTTATTTTTCTCCGTCTGCCTCCCGTTGCAAATAGTAATTATAATTTGATTTAAGTTAAAATTTAAACTTCCGTAGTATGAATACTACTAAAAACTTAAAAATTATAAAAATAATTTATCAAAAACTGTTCCGACAATTTTGATTAAAAATTTCTAAAAAAACAGTCTATTTAAATATGAATGTAACTTCAGTTGCATGTAGGTCTTCTAAGGGTATTTAATAAAAATAAACACTTTATTTATTCACATGTTCGTCTTTAAGTGGCTATATTTCATATTTCACCTCTCTCCGGCGCATATTCATGCCTAAAAACATTGTAAAAACCAACATTAATTATAATTAATTTTTCACATTTTTGAATAATAATAATAATAATTTTTGAATAAATTTCCTAAAGTAGTTCCTTAATAAATATATTACTAGAACTCATGTTATTGGAATTGCACAGAGTGGCAGACAGACAAACACAGGAAAACTAAAAGGTTTTCTTTTATTGGTTTTACCAACGAAACCTTAAAAACGTTATCAAATATAAACAGAGAGAGAAATTTGTGCGCATAAACTAGAGAACTAGAAAAACTTGCACTAGCCGTCACCGCGCGCGCTACAGTCGACTTCATCTCTCACATATAGTGCATATTTATGTTGAATAATAAACGATGCGGAAGCTGGAAGGATTCTGATTATCAGGGGGTTCTGAGTCCGTAGCCAGTTCTAATCACCAATTAATAAAACCAGATTGAGGCAGGCTTACCCCCTCCCTAATCTAAACCACACTTAATTAAATATATTAACCCTCAACTAAACACCGTTCCATTAACTGAATCACTCCAACCCTTCCCCCACTCCTCAACACGCTATAGATATAACCTTTATGTATTTATTTCTATTGGAGTCGAAATCTTTTGATCTCACCCTTGTATAATGATGTCGGTATTTCATTCATAATTGCACTTCATTGACTCTTTTGATCATTTAGAAGGAATTTTCACACTTTATAGACGATAAGTGTTAAACATAATATTTCAATTTTATGTCATTATTGTATTTATCTTGACACTATTTCTACGTAGTAAACGATACAATTTATATTTATAACATCTAAAAGAAAAGGTGAATAACATCTAGATTAATTTTTTACGACAATTTTAAAGTACGTTTAAAAAAAAAAAAAAAAATATTTTGCAAATTTCTTTTTTTAAAGTAACATCATCATTTTATTAATTTTTTTTTTTAATAAAGTTAATGTAGCAGATTAAACCAAATAAAATTAACTCGCAGGCAGCGACAAACAGTCTATTTAAATATGAATGTAACTTCAGTTGCATGTAGGTCTTCTAAGGGTATTTAATAAAAATAAACACTTTATTTATTCACATGTTCGTCTTTAAGTGGCTATATTTCATATTTCACCTCTCTCCGGCGCATATTCATGCCTAAAAACATTGTAAAAACCAACATTAATTATAATTAATTTTTCACATTTTTGAATAATAATAATAATAATTTTTGAATAAATTTCCTAAAGTAGTTCCTTAATAAATATATTACTAGAACTCATGTTATTGGAATTGCACAGAGTGGCAGACAGACAAACACAGGAAAACTAAAAGGTTTTCTTTTATTGGTTTTACCAACGAAACCTTAAAAACGTAATCAAATATAAACAGAGAGAGAAATTTGTGCGCTTAAACTAGAGAACTAGAAAAACTTGCACTAGCCATCACCGCGCGCGCTACAGTCGACTTCATCTCTCACACATAGTGCATATTTATGTTGAATAATAAACGATGCGGAAGCTGGAAGGATTCTGATTATCAGGGGGTTCTGAGTCCGTAGCCAGTTCTAATCACCAATTAATAAAACCAGATTGAGGCAGGCTTACCCTCTCCCTAATCTAAACCACACTTAATTAAATATATTAAGCCTCAACTAAACACCGTTCCATTAACTGAATCACTCCAACCCTTCCCCCACTCCTCAACACGCTATAGATATCCTTTATGTATTTATTTCTATTGGAGTCGAAATCTTTTGATCTCACCCTTGTATAATGATGTCGGTATTTCATTCATAATTGCACTTCATTGACTCTTTTGATCATTTAGAAGGAATTTTCACACTTTATAGACGATAAGTGTTAAACATAATATTTCAATTTTATGTCATTATTGTATTTAACTTGACACTATTTCTACGAAGTAATTTATATTTATAACATCTAAAAGAAAAGGTGAATAACATCTAGATTGATTTTTTACGACAATTTTAAAGTACGTTTAAAAAAAAAAAAAAAAATATTTTGCAAATTTCTTTTTTTAAAGTAACATCATCATTTTATGTTTAATTTTTTTTTAATAAAGTTAATGTAGCAGATTAAATCTGAAGTTGTTAAAATAAATAACAATAAAACCCGTATAAAATTATTTTTAAATCTTGAAGTTTTGCTACATTTTAACGTTAAGAGTCCGAGTCCAAAAATGATGTTTAAAAAAATTACAGTTTTTCGTGTCTGCATACGTTTAAAGCCAAAAACTACTGAACCAATTGTGATTAAATATTGTAAATATTAAAAAAAAAACAAAAAAAACTCCAAGGTGAAATCAAGGAATGTATTTCGGCTCTAAACTATGGCCTCTTCCATTTTATATTTCTCTAATAATAATAATTACTTAAATTTTAAACTCTCTTACCATATATAGGTACTTATATTTATTTTATAAAATACGAGCCGTTAAGCCCGTGGCAACAGGCTTAATTTTATATTTAGTGAAATTAATCTGGTGCTATCTGCGGACTTCTTTCGACAAAGCATCCAAATTTTATAGGAATCAGATGAGTACTTTTGATGATGTCGGTGAAAATAAAAGTATGTTTGTGTGCACGTGAAATAAAAGGGCGCTGAAGGCTGAAACTTATATGGGACCAACAATGGGCTAATTATGACCAACTATCCAAATATCATTCAAAATCAGACGAGTAGTTTTTTACTTTTGACAGACCAACAGACAGACACGGAACCAAAAATGTTCTCTGATGTCTGAAACGGGTTTTCTGTCTTGGAAGACATACAAATTTTTTGTTATTCAGAACAATCTTCTTTTACCTTAGATAGCAAAAATATGTTATTAAATATATTATTTATAATCTTTTATATAATCGAGTAGTGTCCCGACGGGCGACGACTCACCTTTAAATGATTTATAACGTTAAAAATTGATTAGCCATAAGCTAGAATTGAACCAGTGACCTCCTGTGCATCAGGCGAAAACGCTACCACTAGGCCATGCCATTGTTATGAAATTCCATGCATTAAACTTATTATTCTGCCAGTTGCCACGGGCATAACGGCTAGTAATTTATAGGCCAGAAGTGGTGTTATGAATGTGTATGTGTTATGTATGTGTGTGTGTTTATGAGTGTTTATATACATACATATATATATAT